>NW_011627335.1:972721-1013018 GCF_000204515.1 Acromyrmex echinatior | reverse complement strand
GTCCGTTAATTTCCCTTAATTAAGCTCAATCGGGGTTAATGCACCGCGGCTTGACCCCAGTTTACCAAATCTAACGCACCCTTCGCAACTATGCGTTTACACATAGATCATAATCGCTTATCGATAAAGGGATTATCCGCGATTCTCCATCGCGATTTATCCATCGCAAATTAACGTGAGCGAGAATGTACATACTTTTCAAATTTATAGATGGTTTCTCGTAAATTTATTGAAAATGTCTTGAAATTATAATATATTTAAATATTATAATGAAATTACAATATAAAAACTTAAAATTATATAATTACATTAATTATTTTTTTACATTTAATTAATAAAATACATTCATAAATAATATGAAGTTAATTTAGATAAATAATTTGAAGAAATATAGCAATAATAACATCAACACATAAAAGTAATTATTCAAATTGATAAAATCGATACGTGCCTGTTACACGAGTTTGTAATAACGAGCCGTTATACATGTTTCAATAACACAAATGACTCATCGGTGACCCGCAGTCATTAGTAAACTTAGTTACTTAGCGTGGCTGCGATCGAACGGTCGCAGACAGAATAAGAAAGATAAATCGCACGACTTATAGATTCTTAAATGTACTAATCGCTATGTGAATTCGTGAAAGATGACGTAAAACATTTTAACACAGATCGACTTCGTAGCTGTATTGTTAAAATAGGAAACGTGTTCCACCTTAATTAGTATTCGTTGTAATTAAAAAGAAAATATTTAACAGACTTCCTCCTAGCGATCATTAATGATGATCGAAAAAAAACATAGCTCGAGGCAAATATAATCGCAGCAAGAAATAGATTGATGAGATTATAATTATTGAAATCTGGAATTAATTTCAAAATTTAGAATATTAATGAAACATTCAACTTAATTTTTAATTAAGTGTGAAATATTCTCGGACAAATCGGAGTGATATTGATACATGAAAGAGAATTATAGTGATGTCGTTCATCGTGAGAGTCTCGCATTGTCCTTCGTAAATTCTCCGGACGGCCCATTTCCGTCGGTGGCGCCCTTCGTCATGAGCTCATAAATAACAATAAATTCTTACGATCTGTCTTTCTAACGTAAGATTGTTCTCCAACCGTTGTCTACGTCGGAGAATTATTTTAATGCGCAGAAACGCACGCGCGGAATTTGCATAACGTAAATGTCAGACGTCCCACACGTCTTCAGACAATCATTTTTGTGATTCGTTCACTTAGAGTACTCTTCGGTATCTTTAGGAATAAATATGACATATATATATTCGTTCGCAACAGGAAATGCGGTTTATTGAAATAAAACAAGAATAAAGAAGGAAGAATACAGAAATTTATACGCTGCGTATAAAGAAATAAATATAGTATATGTCACATTATTAAGTTAATCCTTTTTAATTACTGATAATAATTATATTTTTAATAATAGGCTCAATATATTTTTATTTATTGTAGAAAATTATTACAGTTCTCAATGAGTTTTACTTTTTATTAATAAATCTTATAAGAATATAATATATTAATTCGGTAGTATTTATAATACATAATTTAAATATTTTAAAGAATTTTGGAATTTTATGCTCTTATGAATCTTCTTGAATTACAATAAAACAAATGATTAATCCAGTGTCATATATTTTTCTGTTGCATTTCAGGAAACAGTTTTGAAATAAATGCGTCGTGTTACATCCGTTTTGCGTCAGATCGTTTCGAACAAGTGCATCGTGCCGGAATTTTAGATCGCGGTTTCCTCTTCGTGGGAATCCCTGGGAATATCTGTCTCTTTTATGCGCCTCACTGTAATGTCGCAATCGTGTTCCCTGGCATGTTAATCATTACTGATCTCGAAGACGGTAAATAGTAATAATTAGTTAATATTTGGCAGATAACGAGATATAAGCTTAAGATATTCCAGTCTTGTTTTCGTTAAAGTGCACGTGTTCTACTAAATTACGAGACATTACTATTAGTCATTCGCTTTAGTCATGCATTATGCTGTATTCAGACGATACTGTAACTTCGTATGTCCATTCTCTCGTTATATCCAATAAATTTTTCTTCCATTTGTCCTATCAGCTTTTTCGCCAAATGTGTGAATAAATGTGTGTTTGTCATTATTTATTAGCACTCTCGCCGTAATCATAAAAAATTTGACAGAAAATATTGGATACATATACAATTATGATGAAACAAAGATTTCGTTGTATTAGACTTTTATGTATCTTTTTTTCGTGTGAGGAGAGATGAATTAAAAATGTTTAATTATTTTCAAATGTCAATATCTCCTTTCATACAGATTTTTTAATATAATTCTCATTTTTATGAACATTCAACGTCTTATTCTATCGCAATTAAGTCTTTTTTTTATTAAACTTATTAAAAGTTCTGTATTCATACCTCTATTCAACTCTATTACACGAAAAGATAATATAAATATAAAAGAAAAACTCTAGATGACTCTACAGATCAGCTGAGACGCTACGTCAGCTGACTGGAGTTCTACTTCTGGGGGATAGAAAAGCCGGATCAGTGGAAAAATCGTGTCATTTAAATGCATCTTGAAGGGAACACAAGTTGAATATTTAATTTCATACAGATTTTTTAATATAATTCTCATTTTTATGAACATCCAACGTCTTATTCTATCGCAATTAAGTCTTTTTTTTTTATTAAACTTATTAAAAGTTCTGTATTCATACCTCTATTCAACTCTATTACACGAAAAGATAATATAAATATAAAAGAAAAACTCTAGATGACTCTACAGATCAGCTGAGACGCTACGTCAGCTGACTGGAGTTCTACTTCTGGGGGATAGAAAAGCCGGATCAGTGGAAAAATCGTGTCGTTTAAATGCATCTTGAAGGGAACACAAGTCGAATATTTAATTTCGTTCTTCCACTCGTAAATGTTGCAGGCCTTCGAGGTCAGGTCGAGGTTGAATGGAATCGCTAGATCAGAGCTTCGACACCTTCGGCACGGCTGGCATAATGGATGGTACGGACATGTGGTTGCCACGTATCATGGACAATGCCACGCATAGCACTATTGTCGACGCGGAATTATCGAGGTACTTTTTTTTTAGGAACATAAGTGAGAGTAAAAAGTATTCGTACAAGGAAATTTGTTATAAAAAAATCTTATTAGTAGAAAATAAACAATAATTAGCAATTTTATACAATGAATACATTCTGTTTTAACATAAACAAACAAGCTTTGCATGTACTATTGATTTTAAAAGCTAAATTTCTCGTCTGTATGAATACTTTTGGAGCATTCAAACAATACAATTTTTGCTTACTTTTCAGATGATATAATTAATACACATCTTTTTGATATATAATTTTAGGAAATATACAGTCTATTTTATTCTTTATGAATAAATTGCTAATTATCCAACAAGAGATGATCGTCAATTAAAAAAATCGATTCGTCGAATCGATACCAAATTGATGTTGAAATCATCGTATTTATATTGATTCGACATCAATTCGATGATTCATTTCTCGGATAATATTTACTTTTTAAAAAATATTTTTTCTGTATGAATACTTTTTGCAAAAACAGAGACGGTATTATGATTGAATCACGTATTTTCAAAACTGCAAATTGTTATATAAAAGCTTCGACATCTTATACAGGTGCAATAGCATATAAAAATTTGTAGTTAAAGTACCTTTAGTTATTATTTTACGACATATATTGGGTCATCTAAAAAGTATCCGCGGTTTTTTGTCACTAGATGATGTTGACCATCAACACCATCTAGTGACAAAAAACCGCGGATACTTTTTAGATGACCCTATATATATATATATAAATATTTAATAATATTTTAACAGTAACATATAAGGAAAGGACAGACGGACGATTCCGAATGCCATTTTAACAAGAGTGCCAATTCATCATAGATAGATTATTTCACGCTACTACACTATACAGATATATGTATAGCGTTGTTAGCGAAATAAAGAAAGTCTTCACTCATAACTAATAACTTTGATTATGTTAGTTTATAATGTGACTTATAAGATTGCCAGTCTTATCCTTAGGTCCAATTTCATAATTCATGGTTAACTCTTAACCAAGGTTTATCTTATTTATCATCTCTTTTCAATTTTAGAATTAAATATTTTCAATTCTAGAAAGAGATAAGAAATAAGTTAAATCTCGATTAAGAATCGTGAAATTGGACTTTAATCGAAGTTGGTCAATTAGCGTCAAGTTGGCTATAGTCAACTTCACCGATAAGATTTAAGACTACCGATTATCGACTCATTGTAGAATCAGCATAATTCTTCAATATTTTAATATTTCATACATTACTTGATTGCCTTGGAATCGAGTTTATTATTATAACATAGTTATGGAATGGTGTAATTAAATTTGTGAATTAATTGCGTGAATTGAATTTGAAATAATGGAAATAATCTTGATTTTTATTTCCAACTTGTGGAATTTGCGCGCGAACATTTATATTATCTTAATTTTGAATTTAAATCAATCATTGATTTTAATATTTCAAAGTTATTTATTATTATTTAATTATAAACTTAATTATATTAATTATATAAATTTTTAATTATTTAATATATAATTATTACTTATTAATGTATATATAGTTATGTCGATAAATGGCTATTCTGATGATTGTTTTATCTGCCGCAGATTTCCAAAGCCTTTGAGGATTTTTGCAGCGGTAATGGCAATCATTATTATGATTATTGGTTTAGCTGGTAATTTACTAACGATCGTGGCGTTATGTAAATATCCTAAAGTCCGCAACGTTGCAGCGGCCTTTATTATAAGGTATAATAAACAAGTATATATGACTTTGTTATCAAAATTATTTACTTGTAAATTTACTTTATAAATAGCTTGTTCACATATATATTGAAGAAACTTTTTTGTACAATAATAATATTGTGTTAATGATTATCTCGCACAAATACATCGCGTCTAAAAGAAATTGGGTCCTAAATTTTAGCATTTTTTTATAACGCGACTATCTCTAACATTTACGTCGATTAAAATGAAATTTTTATTACTGAAACACAGCTTATGTATCGCGGACTTTGTATTCTGTCTGCTGGTGTTGCCATTCGATTCAATCAGATTCATCAACGCCAGCTGGGCAGACATTCGATTCTTCTGCATCTTTGTACCCTTTTTGCGGTACGGAAATGTCGGAGTCAGTCTCCTATCTGTTGCAGCAATCACTATCAATAGGTGCGTATGCTTTATCTTCTTAACTCTTTACAGTCGAACTGTCTGATCTAGCTAAAAAATTTTCTTCGATTCGATCGAGTTTAAGGAATTATTAATAATTCAATCAATTTTGATTTTGTAGATATATTATGATAGCGCATCATGATATTTATAGCAAGGTTTACACGAAGTATTGGATAGCCATAATGATAATCTTTTGCTGGATCTTCTCTTATGGGATGCAGATACCTACGCTGGCAGGAGTGTGGGGTGAGTCACTATTTTATTATTTAATTATTCATAATTGGAGAAAGAAACTTCAACAAAAACTTGCTAAAAGTGGTAAAGTTACAAATATTTCAAGAATAAATAAAAAATATTATTTAATTATCTGGCAGAATAATTAATAAGACTGTTACATTAAATTCTTAATATACTGATTATATATAATTTTTCATAATTAAATAAGAAATTAAATATCTCAGATTCCTGCCTTATATATATATATTTTTTTTTTTATTTTACATATATATATATATAATATATTTTTTAAATGTTTTCGTTTTATTCATCACTCATTTGTATTCCATTAGGTAAATTTGATTACGATCCCAATCTGGAGACCTGCTCCATCGTCAAAGATCGTCGTGGTTACACTTCCAAGACATTCCTTTTCATTATGGGATTTCTGATACCTTGCTTAGTGATCGTTGGCTGTTACGCTAAGATATTTTGGGTGGTGCACAAGTAATTTGACATTTCCGATATTTATCACGTTTACAATATGATCTTTTTACCGTTGCCTTGATATTACATTAATTAAAATTTAATCACCAGATCAGAATCGCGATTGCGAAAACATGCTGGACCGATGATAAAGTCACCTCATACGCCCGGAAGGGATATCAGAGAACTCAAACAGAAGCGCAGCGAATGGAGGCTCACAAAAATGGTACTGGTAATCTTTCTCAGCTTCCTCGCGTGCTACTTACCGATCACCATTGTTAAGGTGGCCGACGCGGAAGTCAGATGTCCCGGTAAGAATTATTATTTATAGCGCATCCTTTCCGAATGAAATAACATTTCACATTCTCATCTTCATTTATCGCACCATTGCCAATACGCTCAGTTTTTATCAGCTTTCATTTCTATTTTCTTTTCATCCTTTTGAAAATTACAGCTTATGCAATTGTTATTTTTAATAATAAATTCGTTATAATAAAAGAAATTCGTAGAAATCGTATCGTCATTTTAGATTATTATTTAGCGTCGTTCCGTCTAACTTTCAGAGTGTCACATTCTGGGATACTTGCTATTGTACTTCGCTTCATGCGTGAATCCAATCATCTACGTGATCATGAACAAGCAGTACAGGCAAGCGTATGCCGGTGTGATCGGCTGCAAGTGGATAAGGGCGACCTTAACGCCGTACGGCAGCAGTGCACCGGGTGGTGCCGGCGGTCTTCAAGCCCATCAGCATGACTACGCCCAAGGTAACTTCGAGCAACGACACGCGGTAACACTCACCAAGCTCTGATCGAGCGCGCGAGCCTAAGCGACCACTCGCTCACTTTGTAAGTCAAGGGCACCACAAGTTTGCTGCTTTCTGTTTTGATCATCACTTTGGTACCGCTGACCAGTCTGCGTGTATATTTATATATGCTAACGTCAATTAATTGCAATCCCTAATTACTGATTTTCTTCTACGCTCTGCATGTTCTTAACTCCACTTTTCATAAAATCAAGACGAGCAGGCGACGTCAAATTGTCGCAATCGTCACCGGATGCTTCCGCACCTTCGATCATCGTTCTAATATAATTAATCATTAATAATGTGCTAACACACAAAAACACCTTTTTTTTATAGTAAGTTTTCACTGAATAATTCACTGAATTTATTATTGACTCAGTTTGACTAAATGTAGTTTTAATCTTCACCGCTAATTTTTTAATTAACTAAAATTAAATTATATTAATATCTATAGAATAAAAATTATGGAACTTAATTCAAAATTTAGAGGAAAGAGTATTTCATCCTTTTATAATTTTCATGAGTTATAAAATATTATATAAATATCATATAAAACAGCTTTGTTTAATTTCTCATTGTTCTCTAAATAATCTATACTATTGTATAATGTTATACAAAATATATTAGGTGTTGGAATTAATTCGTAGCGTTTTTTAATGAAAGAATGTTATTTATTTCACATGAGCATTAAAAAATACATTAATGAAAGTACTTCCCATCACTTGTAAAACGCTACGAATTAATTCCAACACCTAATAGTAACTATTTAAGAATAATTTGCTTTATTATTGTTTCTTTATCAATTTGTATTTGTATTTGTATTTGTGTATTCTATGTAACTGCGAGTATTTTGATTGAAATGTAATTGTAATTTATTTCGCTGTTAGACTACTCGAAGGACTTCAGCAAAACGATGGTATCGACGGTCTCTATCGCTATGAATCCCGTGAGAAATTCACAATTCCAGGAGTGAGGCGGACGTCGAGAAAAATGACAAAAGACGTTTCCCGTTACAAAAAAGAACGGAGAAGAAACGGAAGATGAGAAAAAAAAGAAAGAAATTGTTATTGATAACCGTGTATTAGTTATCAAGTTAGTTTGCATAATTTTTTTACCTCGTCTAATATAATAAGGAAATTCATAAATTATTTTTTCGTTAAAGAATGAAATAATACGAATGTCGAATATATTGCATACATTTCTAATTTTTGAGACATTCGCGGAACAATCAAAAAGTTATACTTTCTACTGGATAATGACTTTTACCAAAGATTATCATGTGTCATTGTATTTTATAATAAAATATAAACTTTGCATTGTCTTTTATTTATATGATTATTAATCTAATAATTTTAAGCGAAAATTATAATAAAAAGATCGACTATTATAATAATAATAGTTTACGTTAGATTAAAATTATTTAAAATTATTTAAAAATTCGTTACATTTTTTTCATGCGTTATGTTTCATGTAGGAAGATACAATTTATTCTCTAGGAAGGTTATAAACTTTGCAATTAATATTAATGAACCATATTAAGCTGCGATTTTTAATTTTTAATAAACAATTTTTTTCCTTTATAGAAGTATTTAGTATTAAGTACTTAATATTGTTCACTTATTTTAAAAGTAATATAATTTTAAAAATCAAGTTTTTTAGAAAAGAAAAAAAATTATTTTTTAATTTAGCAAAAAATTATTGTTTAATATCTCGAAGAATCTTATTACTTGAGTCGATATACAGATGATTCGCATTTTCATGATATCGAATAGAACAGCATTTTAGCATTGTTTATTATTTAATAAAAATTAATTATAAAATAATTAATGTATTCTATTAGTTTACAGTTATTCGTAAAAATATCAATTTATAATTGAGCACAATTTGTTTCGCAAGATTTGATTTACTGCCGGGTAAGCCACTTCTTGGGATTCTCAACTGTTATCAGTTCGATTTCTTCCGTCGTGAAGCCCTTATTTATCATGATTGGCACAACATTATTAGCGATATGAGAATATCCATGTCCGCCAAAATGTATCTTAAAAATTAACAAAATGTTTTCAAGTGTCTAGTGTCGCTGGGATCAAGAAAACATAAATTTATAAAATTACATGAAAAACGGAAAATATTAGAGAGACGCGTACCAGGCGATGCTTTGTGTGTATATCGTGACTCATGAGAACTCGGTTCAGTTTTTTCTCTTTCTTCAGCAGCGCAATACGTTTGACACGCTGTGCATCTGATAGAAAATCGATCAATGGATTCAGCTGATAGAAAGAGCATTCGGTGCCGAACAGATCGAACTGGATATAACATTTGGTAGCATCAGCGAATTCCATGAGCTGCTCCTTTTTTATTAACGTACCTATCAAATTAATTTGATTAATTGCAGTGACACAATCAAATGGATATCTAAATTAAAAGTTAAAAATTGATGAAAAAAAAGAAAAAAATTGTGACTCTCTTACGATCGACGTGAGACATAATAGCTCTGCTCACATCTCCACCCGCTTCTTGATAGATCCTCATTATTTCCATGGGCGCAGATGCATTCCTTCCAGGATGAAAGCTCACAGAGCAACGTAATTGAGCTTGAACTTCGGCAGTTGCACAAATGGCACGTTTTTCAAAGTCTAATATGGAAATATTTTATAACATTTTAGTGCATTATATATATATGTATATATATATATGCGTGTATTTTAATATAATAATATATGTAATATCTTGATACAAGTTTTGCTGAAAGTATAGAATAATTCGCAATAATCGATATAGTAATAATTACGAAAAACATTCGGTAACTTGTTTAAGTACAATTGCGTGCATACCTTCGATCGGCCAAGAACTGCCAACTTCTCCGATAAATCCTGCCTTTACTTCGGGATATTCTACGCAACCTTCTTCCAACTCTTTGCACATTAGGTTGTACATTTCTTCTTTGGTCATATTAAGAGTCGATGCGTTTTGTGTACTGGCGAGATAATGGCCTGTTTAAATTGATTTATAACAAATAATATAACAATGTATTATTATGTGATTTTAAATTAGATTTTATTAAATAAAATAATATTACTACACATATCATACTATACCGGTTCCCGCAATCACGTTAACTCCCAAGGACTGGCTGATGTTCTTCATTAAAGAAATATCGCGTTTCAAACCGTGGCTACTGTTCTCCACGATAGTTCCGCCACCGGCCTCTTTAAATAATTCTACGTCTTTATAGACAGCTTTTGCCGCGTCATCACCATAAAATTCCAAGTTATATAAGCTGCTATATCTAATGTAAAACATTTAAATCTATATTTATTATTTAACATAATTTTTATTAATTTAATTATTTATTTATTGTATGAACATTCTCATTTTATACGAAACGGACTATGAGTAATGTGATATTTTCGGATCTAAAACGGGATTATTTTATTAAACGGAGAGAAGATAATTTGAAAGGAGGGTATTTCGATTAGACTTACGGATACTGCCGAACATATCCGGCATCTTGAAGAGATAAGCTGCCGACAGGGAAACGTTTAAGATGTTTCGGCGGTGGTACGTAAAATTTATGAAAATCAAGAGCCAGATGTTCATGTGTTAACGTTTTCCCGAGTTCGGATAATCGTTTACTTCCTAGCACTGGAAAATATCGGAAAATATAACAACAAACTTAAGTTCCACTATCCAAGTCTAACACAATAAAAATAAAAAAAAAGAAATTATTTTTTTCTCAAGTATTTAACTTCATTATTCCGCTTCTTAATATATTTTCCTTACTTAAAATATTAGGTGTAGTAAAAAGAAATCCATTATTTTTCCAATGGATGACTTTAGTAATCTGTATCACGCGTAGACGAGATACACCTATTATTTACTTCCTTATCTATATTTACTTATCTTCTTTTTTGCTTAATATATGCTTACCCGTATTTACGCCATCTGGAAAGTTGTCAGTCATTATTATTCTTTATTTCCGTTATGAAGAAAGAATTTAATCTCTATATTCTTCACGAATAGAAAAAAAGCAATTAAACGCGCGTATCTAACCTTCCATAAGCTTAGAACCGATCGCTTAATGGTGCGCACTGGTTGGTACGAGCTACGACGCAACACTGTATAACTTATAACTGCTGCGACGTATTATACCTTCCTTTAAATCGACCTAACTCAACCTGGAAACGGTCATTATCGGCGCTATTCTTAAACACTTAAATATCTTTGTACTCTTAAATGCTTGATAAAATAGTATCAGGGTTACAGCGAATAGAATTAACTTACTTAAAATGTGTTTGTGTACATAGGCTTGTGCGTTATCATAATTTACAAGCAAAAATAACAATATTTGCAAAATGTCTTCCATGTTTATTGCATCTGACATTTCAAATGCCAGTAATAAAGAACAAATTAGAAAATCATTTATTTTTTGCTACTTTTAATAAAAATTATGTTTCAGATTAATTTAATTTAAGCAAAAAAAATCACAATTTATTAATTATTGTTAATTTTGAATTATTCAAAGTTTATTATAAACGTGACATATCAATTTATAAACAGAACATTATTAATTATATTAGCATGTTACAAATATAAATGATATAACGACACCTTCCATTTATTTTTTCGGTTACTTTTAACAAATCTTAATATTTCAGAGAATTAATTTAGATTTAATTAAAAGAACAACCATAATAAGTTTCATTGCAATTATTTTTTATCTATTATTTATTATATATGTAAATTTATAAGAGGACATTATTAAAGCATGGCGGATAAATGATAATGGCATCTTTTCTTTTATTTTCATGGAATTTTGGAGAATTTGAAAAATTTTTTATTTAATTAGAAATTATTTTTTTGGTTTTAATTAAAAAAAGATAACTATTAATAAGTTCATCATGTTATTTTCTGTAATTTATTTACATAAATTTATAAAGAGGACATTGTAAACGCGCGGTTAACAAATGATAATGGCAATGGTTATCACATAAAGCAAATGTGACTATGACAATATATGTATATAAATCTTTCAACGATACACTTTCGTAGCTTTGTTTTATCATCATATTATCACCGTGTTTGATGATCTCGCAATTATCTGTTCATGACGTTGATTTGTGTATTCTCAATAATTCTAAATCGTCCATGCATGTATACATCGCTCTATTTGCAGCACATAGATTTTTCGCGACTTGACGTGCTCTTATGCCGTAATTGAATTGAATCCCGTATACCATTGTCGAATCTCGAATTTAGCACCTTATCCACCAAATAGCGTATCGCTGCTTCTGCAAAGAAGAATGTTGAATTAAGAATGTTTTTCGATTAAAATAAAAAAAATACCGAAATGTACAAATTATACATATATCGTATTAAACGATCATTTAAGAAAAGTGATATCTCTTGCATTGGGAATGTAGAAAAAAAATCATTATATACGTACATATAATATACCAAAGACAATAAAGTCTAAAAATCAAGACATCAAAATATTCCGGTAATCAATCAAAAACTATTAGTATTTAAACATGTATAACGTGATAAGTATGTTCGTTATTTAAGACTAGAATTTAGTCACTCCTCCAACATTCCTCTTTAATTAGTAATAGTATACAAATTTTTTTATAGAAGTAAAACAATAACGTGTAAGCTCTTACAATTATAATTATTCTGTCTTTTGTTATCTATATTTCTTTTAATATCATTAACAATTAAAAACACTAATGATAATACTAATAATTATTACTTTTCAAACTTTAATAGATGTTTATGCAATAAGTAAGATAACAACTTTTTTAAGGATATAAATATACGAGAAAAATAAGCAGAGGATAAGCTGGTCGTCCACCTACCGACGTTGGTGTTGTTTTTCGCGGAAGTCGCGTACCAAGCGTGTATCTTGTTCTCTTTGCAGAATTTAGAGATCTGCTCGTTGGTCACGGCGACCGATATGTCGCATTTATTCGCCAGGAGTACGACTGGTATACTCGAGCCGTCTGGCAGTGCGACCTTCTCCCTGAGATCGTTCAGCCATTTCTTCATCGACTGGAAGGTCGCCACTCGTGAGATGTCGAATACGAGAGCCGCGGCTACCCTACGTGTAGGTCAAATCAATGAGCGAGATTAATAAATTAAAAAAAAAATAAATTAAATTATTACAAATAGAAAATACAGTTGAGATTTTTCAGATTCAGTAAAAGCTAAAACATCTAATCTTAATTACTTCGATGAGTCATACATTGTTATCTGTGAAAGGAACAATGTCAACTAAATTTCTTGAGTCAAATAACATCTTATTTTTAACTTCTATGTATGTGAAATGTAAGTCAATTTATTTCTGTGATTTCAAAATATAAACAACATCCTTGTAATTAACGTATGCCATAATAAATTAAATTTAAGTCAAATTTAATACAATTTCTTAAGTTAAATTGTTTATTTCAATGTTTTAGTTAAAACGACTTATTTGAATAACAATGACAACCCATAGAAATGATTAAAAATAATTCAAATTGGATATAATTTAACGTTATAAATTTAACAGTGTACCATTAAATTGGAGCCAAGTACGTTTATTTATGATAATAAATACGTATTTAATACAAAAGAAACAAACTAATCCAAGCGGATAATAAAAGATATATTAAAGTCATATTTACGCGTATTTATAATAGACCCTTGTCATGTATCCAAATCTCTCGTGACCAGCGATGTCCCTAAAATATTCAAAAATTAATTAATTAAATTTGTCGTCTTTATAATTATATATTCTGCAGGATTAAGAATAATTTCAAGGGGTTGCAAAATATTATACATGCGGGAGCCTTTGAAGACAATAAAATAACAAACAATATAAATTATACGTCTACAAGTACCATAGCTGTAAGTTTATTTTAGTTTGTGGATCCCAATCGAGCGTTTTTATCGCAAAATCGGCGCCTATGGTAATCTTGTAATTCGAGGAGAATTTCCCTGGAAAAGACAGTTTCGAGAGTGTGCGCCGATGACATCCGGATTAATAGTGTCGTATCGCAGCTGCGGTGTTTGACGCAGGTATCGTTAAGACGGATAATCTGAATGTACGCTCCCGCAATACCTATCCTCTCGCGACATGCGATCCACGACTATGATTACGATTAAACACATGTCACGTTTAAACTTTTCGGAAATTTCTTGCGAAACGATTCTAGGCAAGAATTATTAATTAACTTCGATAATGGGCAAGAGACATATTGTGACAAATTACCTTCCGTATATCTTCTGACCAGCGCAGTTTTACCTAAAATAAATAATTTCTGTGAAAATCTAAATGAAAATATTATTAAAATAGATCTTGCGTTAAATTCTGTGAAAGAACTGCAATTTAAAGATACCGAAAAGGATTCGTATCAATTATAAAAAATATAAAAAATTAGATCCGGTGAAATAAACTAGTTTTTAAATATAATAGCTTATATAACATAGTGAACGAAAAATATAATAGACACGAGATTCAATAATGAATAGTTTTTGAGCTATTAATTTGTTTTATAAATTTTATACTTTTAATACATCTTTTGATATAAAAATTGTATTTCAAATTTATGTTTTAAATAATGTAAGTTTATCACTTGTGCATCTCGCCCTGACTCACCGACACCGTAATCGCCAATAACGAGACACTTGAAGAGGTGTTCCTTATGGCCGAAGTTGGACAGGACGACATCCGAGTCCCTCCTAGATGCTCGTGGAGTCATGCTCGCCGTGTGATCCGTTCGTCTCATCGATTCGATCGCTTCAACAACACACTTTGCACTGTCGGATTCTTGTCAACGGTAATAAACGATAACAGAAGAAGACGAAAGAGACGGACGACCCCGCGGGTCGCTTCACTGTCTCGCTCCCCTCTCAGGCAGTAGTTCGTATCAGTAATCATTTTCTCTGTTATCTCACCTCGCCGTAAACACGCTGCCGTCTTTCTTACGATTTTTATATACAAGGTCTTAATTAAATTTTTTAAAAATCTTTTCGCAAGAAGTCAATGTTAAATATATTGGACAAATAGGTGAGGAGTGAAGTCGTCAAGATAGTTTCGTAAAAAGTGCAGGCCTTTATTTTGCGCATACACCTCTTTGTAACGAGTAACACGGCAGCGATTGTTGGCTTCGATCGAACCTTCTCGGTTTCTGTATGGCGGTGGCTGGATAAAGGCGAGCCAGACATCATCACATACATTTACACGCGCGTATTGGTTTTCCTAAACTCTTTGGAAGATAGTTACGATTCCATTTCCGCTCGGCAATTAAACGTACGTGGATCAAACAATAAATAACGATTAGACGTCGTTAATAAATAACGAGATTAGATGCAATATGTCGGACATATGCAAAAAGATCTCCATCCTCGCTCCCATTTTGTTCCCCGTCAAAAACGCAGGGATGAATGTGGAAAAGAGATACGAAAGAGATAAATATAAATAAATTGAAAAGGGACAGAGACATATACACAGTGTGAATACTAACTCTAAGATTGTAAGGGGTGATTCCTCACACAAATTTAAGACGAAAACTGCATACGCTCGAAACAGTAGTTTGATTCAAATCAAAGAGACAAGGAGTCAAAGTTGAAGGCAAAGATTCTTTTTCAAAAATTTCGAAAACCATTCAGGTTATTTTGATGAAATTTTGAACATGTGGAAATATACATTATATGAAGTTTTCGTCTTAAATTTACGTGAGAAATCACCCTTTAAAATCGTGTAGAGTATCCATCCCGTATAAAGGAGCGGAAGAAACAGGATACGCGTATCTGCGTGCATCACACAGACGTATTTTTTAGTCGACGATTTGTGTACAACTTATTTCTTTTTTCCGTGTGACGTCTTTCGTTTAATTACGTGTACAATATAAAATGTTACAGCCACGCGCGACGGATGCCAGCGCACTAGGATCACAACTCAATTCGTTTAAAATTAAAAATAAACGTATATTATTTATATATACGCCGTTCCTCCTAATGCAACACGTTGCGATCTCTGTTCCAGCAAATTCGACGATATTCGAGGAGTAACGACACAATTTGCATTGTACACTTAATATCGATACGAAGATCGACGCCGTAAACATCATAAATTCTGTCCAGCACTATTAAGAATATAATCCGACGAGTATTTCTATATATATATAGACATTTGCGAGGCGAGTTATGCTAAATTCCGGATATCAAGTCGAGATCGAAAAACCGAATGTAATCGCGCGATTACTGAACCACCGAAATCGCAGTCGCGGTGTTTCGGACTCGTATGTTCGATCAACCGAGGGGATCTTCATGACGAGAATTGCACGATCGTCTAGCGGCCGCTCTGACGCCGAGCAGCCAACGATACCTTCACAATCACTAAATCAACAATGATAATCATACAAATAATAATGGTAATGATAGCACTAAGTAGTAATAGTAATCATAGCGGTAAATACACAATAATAATAATTTACATTTACACAAGATTCTTCTTCCTTATTCGCGAACAATTAATCATATTACCTAACTATATATGACATGCTTACGGTTATATTCGTTCACCTTATCGCAACGTGATACAGTCTCTACTCAACCGTAAATCTTTAATATCTCGTCGCGAATTAAATCGATCTTTCTCCTTCCTTCTTTATTATAATCAAGCCTGATTAAAGCCAAATTCTTTACGAGTTCTCGTCTCTGAATCACGTTTGACTTAAAACGATTTATTCGCGAAACGGGACGAGGTACAAGAAAGAGAGAGATGATTAAGAGCGATGAAAAAATAGAAAAGATAATCAATCGTAAAAAAATATACAGAGGCGAACGCGTAATATACAATCGATGGATACGATATGCGAGCCTTCTATTTTTGCGAAAACATCGCATCCGTGTATATATAAGAATCCCCAAATTCGTGCAAGCTAAAAGGAAAATTTGATGATGCGGAAAAATAATATAATTCTTTTTAACCGAATTATATGTATCGTATGGAATAGTTTGCAAAGATGTCGACAACCGTTCAATTTAAATCAATGATCGCGCATCAGTGACTCCGACTAAGCAAAGCGAGATTGGCGAAAAATGATTTGAATGACTGATAATGAGGGTAGTAACGCTATCTCTTTTTCACGGAAGTCTTCTTGCATATCATTTTCATAAACTATCGTCACTGTCATCGGCATGAGGTTCAACCGAGACATTTCCGGCAAGTGGCGCGGCACTTCCTTCTCTACTAGTTTCAACATCCTGTTCCATTGAGTTACTTTGTGCTTGCTGTTCATCTATAAGAATACAATAATTTTGTGAAATTGGAAATTAATTATATAAATTATTATATTATTAATAATACATATTTGTGTGATAAAAATATTACGAAATATTACGAATATTAAATATTAACCATTTTACTTGTATAAATATAAAATAGCAAATAATATTTTTAACATAAATGATCTTAAGGTTTTAAATAATTAAAATTTCGTATAGCTCTCACTATATCTGATAACTACATACCTGATTGTGTCGGCGGAGAATCATCATCTCCTTGACCCGGACTCAATATAGCCTCCTTAATTTGACTATTAACACCCTTTGGATCTAAATCCGTTGCCCAACTAAAGTACATTAACGCAAGATGGGTATTGCCTAATTTTTTATGTACCTATTGCAAATATAAAGATATATTTATATAAGAGACGTCAAAATAAAAAAAAAATCTGTTCGATTAACTGATCTCTTACTTTTCCTATCGAATAATAGACTAGAGATTCTTTGGGTATAATATTCTTTAGCTCCTCGAATTCTCTTAGAGCTTCCATATGTCGACCAATAGAGAAGTTGATGCTCGCACGATGGAATTTACATAAAGTATTATCCGGATCATTCATTAGCGCGGTGTTCAAAGTCTTCAACGCCTGATCGGTTTTCTTCAAAGCGTGTTGCACAACACCTATATGACACATCAATGCAGAATTCTGCGGGTTTATTTGTAAGGCCCGTTTGAAGTGTAACTCCGCTAAACTGTATTGCTCCTGTTTCGAAAATATCGTTCCTAATCCGAACCTTTAATGAAGAAATGTTTTACATACAAATTCAGACGGCAATCAAAAAATGTGAAACATTATGATAGTAACGAAATTTTTTAGTACTTACCATGCATTATAATGTCTGGGATCGAGCCTAATGGCGTTACGAAAAGCAGTAATCGCTTTATCTAATTCCTCAGTCAAAACGTATTCATGCCCTAGTAATGTATAGGCGTATGGAAAATTAGGATCCACCTAATCAGAGAATGGTATATTACTTTATAGAATAAGTCGTATATGCAATGCTAGCATACTACGATTAAGATTAACGCACATTACCTGAATAGCTCTTTGGAAAAATTTGATCGCAGTTTCGTGTTCCGTTTGCGCCGAGAAGAGATTGCCTGTGGCGCACCATGCCGCCGCCGAATTACGGTCTTGGGAAACTAGATCTTGAGCAAGCGTAGACAACTGTACTTCTGCGTGTAGATGCCACAGAACAGTGCTATAAATCTCCATCAACTCTGTCCTCTGTGGCTCTAACTGTCGCACTTCAGCGAAATAACTTTGCACGAAAAAAATGAAGCAAACAGAATTAAAAAAAAAAGAGATAATTAAAGAGAAATATAAGATTTGTTCTCATCGCATGCGATATACTCCAACATGCTCCTACCACAGCTCTTATCCAAACATACTCGAGTAGGAACTATGATTAGAGCATGTTGGAATATGTCAGAGCATGCGACGCGAACAAACCTAATGTATCAGAAAAATACCCTTAAATATATCGAAAAAAAATATTATTGTAATTGAACTTCTAATGTTTCGTTTTTTTCATTTTTTCGCTCTAAAGTTTGAACGTACGTCTATTTCATTATACATGGAAAAAAGTGTCAAAATCAATATATTTCTTTAATAGTAATAATTAATATAAATTTATTACCTAGCAGCCTTTTTATAATCCATCATTTCAAAATGTGCACGAGCTAACATAGAAAGTACCCAACCCGTATTGTAGTGTCGTGACGGTAATATACTTAGTATATGAGCCGCATGCGTACATTTGAACTGACTCAAGTGCTGATACGCCATTCCTAATTCTCGTAACAAAGACATTAATCCCTCTGAAAAATTACAGACAAAAACATTTTAAATTATGCTATAGTCGAAAGATATCAAATAAATTAATTAAATATAATTAATTTAGGTATACATACCTGCCGATTGCTTTTGTAATGTTATACCAGAGTGAATATTATTATTTTGGGCATTAAGAGCGTTTGCATTAGCCACAGCTTTTTCAGATGTGATCGTTTCACTTTTCTCCTTTTCGTTCCTATTCCTTTCGTTTAACTCATTAAAGTTGGTTTTATTTAAATTCGCCTTGGCTAGTCTCGCTTTCGTTTTCCGAGACGGAGACTTTGGAGTTGCAAATTTATTTCTATTAGGTGACTTATTGTTTTCCTGAAATATATTTATATGTGTCATATCAAATCGACAGTAATCGATAGAATGTGTAATAGACACTGAGAATGTAATTAAAAGATAAATGAATTAACCAAGATGGGTGCCTAATAACATTTTTGTGTGAATTTTACAATTTCCAATTCAGAAGTAGAAGAAATAAAACAAAAAAATTGTACCTTTACGGAATTATGGCTGAAAAGACGCGACGATCGTCTAACATTGGTGCCCTGAAACGTCGGTGATGGAGGTGAAGTCGGATTAGGTGCTGTTACTGTCACAATATTGGCAGTATTGCTTGTATTACCCGATTGGGAAAATACTGATTTGCCTTGTTGCAACGGTGTTTCTTTTCTTGACATTAATTGCTGAAAGATTGCAAAAAAATTAGTTACTATATATTATGGTACTGAAAGATTGCACTCACCCCTACATGAGCTCTTAGATTACTGACGCGTTTCGCCAAGCTCTTTTGGTCATTGGCTTCTGTGAGAGTAGTATGCGAAGGTGTCTGCTCGGGTGTATTGTTCTCCAATGGCAAAATACCGAAGCTAGGCGTGAGTGGACTCATGGAATTACTGAACATACTGCGATAACGCGATAGTTTCGTCCTCGGCGATATCGAAGAATTACTGTAGTGAATCGACGCATTTTGTGGTGACTCCTCTATAGAAGAACACAATCGCACCTGAGGTGTCTGACCGCCATTTATCAGCGTTGATGCTATCGTCACAGGTGTACTGTAATGCACAAAATAAAATGTTAAACATTAATAAACTATTAATTAAAAATAAAAATTATTATAATGTATAATTATGTATGTACCTGTTAGTGCCATTCGATATAGGTGTATTGTTGCCATTATTTCCAGGTACGATAAAATCTGGTTCAGTGACGTAGCTAAGCGTGGATACAGTACCATGGCACATAGCGAAAGAGTCTAATTTATCTAACTGAAAAATCTTAGCAGGATCCACCTTCTCACCAACATTACAAAGTTCTTCAAACGAGTGCCAAAGGAAGGGATTTAATTTTAAAGCCAGCTTATGGGCTTCATTACCTCTCGCAGTACGCATCATTTTATAATAAATCTTTGCTATTATCTGCAAAGAAAAGCATGCCTGTTCTCCAAATTGAGTTATTATTTCTTCCAAATTTTTCAGTTGTTTGTAATATCCACCAATTATCGCAGCTTCTGCTTCTGCATATCTAAAAATTTTTAAAAGATTAACACACGTTTTTAATATACAGAGCACAATGAAAAAAAAATATCATATTACTTACTTTTCCAAATCATAACAACATTTTGCTAATAGAAATCTACATTGTGCCGAATTGGGTGCCTTCTGAGATAATAAGGCATAAGCTTGCCTAACCCGACCAGAACGATAGTAACATGTTGCCAAAAGAAACAAACTTTCCTCTGTGTCCACTATAATATTGATGTAATAATACATTAGTATGTATATATAAATATAATCAAATTTATTATAAAAATATGAGAACAATATAATCAATAAACGAACTAGATGATACTACCTTCTGCACATAACCGTTCCGCCAGGAATATAGCGTCTGGATAAGCATAATGATTCAAACAATGCCATATGGCCGCCTAAAATTGAAAAATTCAACATTTATCTTGGTAACTGATTGTGCAATAGCAATATACATAATTAATTAAATAAAAAAAATTAAAATATTTAGAAAAAAATATTTTAACAATGTAATATATATCTATAAGTCTTCAGATTTCAATGTAATGTTAGAGAGAAGTGTAGTTCTTTATTATACATTATTACATAAATGATGCAATATCTTAATAAATGCATCCAAAAGCATGATTGCTCACTGAACGCTCAGCTTTTGTATCTGTTGGTTTACATTTTTAGTTCTAACGGAATATGCCAAGAGCTTACTAAGCATTCATTGAATGATCGTTAGTGAAAAGTCGCTTTTGGATGCACCTAATGTTACTTGATCTTTAAAATATATATTTAAAAGAATGATTTTAATTATCTATATATAATGTTATAAAATATATTCAATTAACATTCTTTGAATTGATAAGACTGCATACAATGTATACTATATTACATTTAATTCTAGGTAAAAGCATCTTATTATTTATCTGATACATGCACAATATTCAAATTTATTAATATAATTTGCAAACATAACGTAATAAGTTAATTTTTTTAATAATTTGGAAGATTACAATGGATATATATAAATTCTAGAAACGCTTTCTTTCCCATATTTAATTATCAAGTGACCATCTACAAAAATTCTTAAGAATAGCATTTCTTAAAAATTTCGTGATTATTTATAGACGGGACCCTCCTTGCTCTGTTCATTTTTCTGCGAAAAGGTAAACAGACTCAAAGTTGCATGTTTAGAGTATCATTAAAGTCGAATAAATAACGAGGACGAAAGAACTGTCTTTAAGAGACGGTCCTGCCTTTAAGAGGCGACCATCGTGGAAATCGTTCGACGCGATCAAAGCCGTCGAGGTGTGAATGAACACGCCCGATCGGCGAGACGTCAAAGTGTGGATGCGACCCGATGTACAAAATCTCGCATGTCACAGCGGTGAAGAGGTTCAAGGAAAATTCAACACTTTTACTTTTCTCTCCTCCTCCTCCTCCTCCATCACTCTTTTTCTCTTTCATTACCTGCACTGGCTCCTGCACGATCATCATTCACACTCCGCGAGCGTGATCATAAAAGAACGTCTGGCCCTCCGGGCGCGCCTCGGTGAGAATTTAACGGCGGAATATTTCGGAAGATCCGAAGACTCGGGGACGACCAATGGTGTGTGTATAAAAATTTCTCAGGAGTCCATCTTTGCTTCGATTCTTTTGAAGTAAGCGACTGCTCACTCAGAACGAAGGGCCGCCAACCTCGGCGCTGGAGGGTTAGGAGTTTTACTGTTGAATTTCACGGCGATTGGCAATACATTTGTTACAGCAACAAAAAGGATCACGTGGTTAAAATTAAAGCTTGGTATTTGTTAATTCTGACCATTGATGATTCTTTTTTATCGCTGATGTGGATTGAATGGTTTATAAAAACATACTTTTATTTATTATGCCAGCTGTACACCCGAGCGATGTTCGTCGCGTGCGACACGCGATATCTAATAAGCGAATAACTTTACCTGTTCCGTTCTAAAGCTATACGCTCATTGGATATCATCATTGCGTGTCGCACGCAACGAAAGTCGCGCTGCAGACGGCATAACCAATCGGTAATCAGTAAAACACGAAACACAGCAGCGGATCGTTTTTGATTGGTTGTGCGGTTACGTGATATGCGGCAAATACGCTTCATGGGACTTCATGGGTTTCGATTATTATTTCGGGAATTATTTCGTTTTTCTATAATTTCTTTAGAAAATACAAGAGAAATGTAGGAAATAATTAATTTATTTTGATCGAAATCTATTCGAAACAATTCTGTAATATGCCCAGGAATATTGAAATACTAGAGAGAGACTGATGATAGCGCTGTAGCGTCTTTAATCTATATTTCGATCAATTACATGATTTTTATGTAGTTAATTATAACTATATGGATGACTCAGGCTCAGTTTCACAACTGACGGAATTCTTAATCGAGGTTCAACTTATTATTTATCATCCCAATTTTAGAATTGAAAAGAGATAATGAAGTTGAACTCCTCGGTTAAGAGTTAACCGTTTTTGCGTTTAGAATTTAAATGCGAAAACAACGAAGGTAATAAAAGATTAAAAATAATGAATTTGTTAATATAAGTTTCTATTAAATTTAAGAAAAGTAAATTTTTTTTAAATTCTCTAAAACTAAAATTCTTTAGATGCTCAGCAGCCAATGAAATAATTCGTAGAATATCTAAAGATAAATTTAAGGAAGTCTTAAATATAAGGCCTAACTATGAATACGGGTATAACTATAAGTACAGAAAATATCTTACAATGTTAACAAAAAATAATTGTAAGTTATAATTATGTAAATTCATTACATTATATATATAATTTATACATTAATATTAAAGTATTTTAAAATAAACTACATTCAAAAGGTATCTTATAAGATTATATTTCTAAAATAGTTTCTAAAATGACGCGATAATAAATAAAAGACATATTAACACTATTATACTTATGACAATGGCAATCTTAATTTTCCGCTGTAAGATAATATAGTATTATAATATCATAATTATAATATCATCTTATCAAAAATAACTGAACATCCAAATGTTTATAATACCTTTCTATATCTGTGACTGCTCTGTTCTGACTTTTTGAGTTGAACACGTCCGCCGTCGATGTTATCCGTGGTTTTATTAGCAAAATATTCTATATTATTAATTTGTTCTCCCTAGAAAAAGATTCTAAATGTATATATGTATAAATATTTTTTAAGTTTACATTTAGTAACATGCTACATAATTCATATAATTTTGTTACCAACAGCTTGCACTCACCTGTTTTTCGACTAAAAATGCTATTTCCGTAAACATATCTCTGATTTCTGTGAGAGATTTTTCCAATTTTAGAACATCATTATGTCTACTTGTTATATCTGATAATTGTTGCCTAGCTATCTTACTATCTTCTAAAATCTGCATATAATTAATCAGATATTTGATACGAATAAAAAGATTTGTAATAAATATTATTGAAATTATTAAATTCATATTTACATTATCGACAAATAAGCTAGTTTCTTGAGCATCGAGCATATGATCCAATTCCGCGCTAGTAACTTGTCGCCTTACTATTCAACAAATAGTTTAATTAATAAATAATGTATATGCGTTATATTACAAACTATTTTTTTAATTAGTCTCTTATAATTTAAATTTAATAATTATAACAATATAATATTAAGGAAATGTAAATATAAATATGTAAATATAAATATTGTGTCAATATGTATGTATTCTTGAAAACATACGTAGTGAACGTTGCTGCTGCAAAAGTAAGAGGCACTTATCATGGTATTTCAGTAACGAGGCATTGTAATCGTTCATAATATCAGAAAACATTTGCAGCATAGTTGTATATTGCAATGTTCTAATTCTCGTGTATACACCGTATACAGGTTCATCTTGTGCTACAGTCAAATCGTCAATGGCAATGACACCTTTTTCCATATCTACAAAGGATGCATAAGTTGTAAGAATGAGAAGAGATGCATAAATAAAACTAATAAATAAGAACAAATGTATTAACACACATCTAAATTGAATATATTGCATGGATAAATGCAGTAGATTTATTATAATCAAAACAATAAAATTAATAAGAAAAAATTCACAGACAATTAAGAGTCAACGCGGTAATTAATGCGTACAAAATTCAAATGCATTTAATTAATAATTAATTAAACATTCATATAATGTAATCATAATATAATATTTACGAAATATAATATTTACGATTGATTACATTCAACTATTTGTTATTGTTTTTTCTTTAGCAGTAAATTTAAATAAAATAAATAAATAATCAGAATTGTACATAGATACACAAATTTGTTAATTCTCATTGATAAACATATTTAACTATAGAAAATTTTATGTGCATTAAACAATTTCTTATTCTAATTGATTATATAATAGCAGTTATATAATTATTTTATTATTATAAATACGTATACCAATATTAAAATTAATTGCATAGTAATTAATATGAACAAATATTAATCTATATATGGGGTCATCTAAAAAGTATCCGCGGTACTTTGTCACTAGATAAATGACCATCAACACACATCTAGTGACAAAAAACCGGATATTTTTTAGATGACCCAATAATATCATAATAATTGTAATATATTTCTGAAATTAAAATCTATTTATATAGATGTGTGCTTATAATATAAATATAGAAACGAGTTAAATCGTGAAATCTTCAATATTTTTTATTGTATTTTTAAGTAAAACATGTATTTTATAATTCGAAATACTTACTTTTCATTTTTACTCAGATTAAATCAACGTCTTTAACATGCATCAGTGCGCACAATATGTATGTATATACGATCAAGAATTTGCTGTATGCAATCAAACAACACATCTATTCAAATTGAGTTTAGGTTAATTTTTACCAATGTAGATTAACTTTAATCTCGAGATAATTTACTCTTTTTCTAACTCTTAAAACTAGAGGAAGATAAAATAAGTTAATCTACATCATCTACATTGTTAGAAATAGACATTGTGCAGCTGATTGGTCAGATTGATTATTCAGTTTCCCGCTCGTATATGGACGATAAACACTGTTGATCGCTTGGCGCATCCCATAACGACGATCGAAATGTTTTATAATAAATTCTTCACGAAGGTAATTCTCGCTGGTCATTTGTACCATGGAAGCAGGACCGTAAAATCATTATCGATACGCTTGCAGATGATGATAACCTGAAACCCTGCCAATCTATCTGTTGCGCTATCGTGACGATAAGTTAAGGTTATATTTATGTCTGCGGGTGCCGCGATCACGAGGGAACACAATTTTGATAGTGAAATCGGCACAGAGTCATGAAGTCGCTGCGTGTGTTTCATAATTTTAAGCTGGACATTCTCGGCGAGAATTGGATCAAATCTGTTTGGGACGCCGAATTCGTCGTCTATGACGAGCCGTCCGACGAGTGTCTCGAGTACCTGGAGAGCGACGACGTGAAGCGGCTGCTGCACGAGTCTCGCATCGAGCTGAAGGCATGGCTTGTCGCAAACGAGCACGAGACTCCAGAATTCTCGTGGCAAGCCTTGATGATGTTGAACATTAATATGCGTGGTTTGCTTGCCATGCTGGGTTACATAATGAAGATGGGCCAGCAAGAGACAGACAAAGACTCTAGCCAGGCCTGTCTGGAAGCCACAAGTTTGTATCTTATGTTCCTCACGATACCTGGCAGCAACGCGTTCAGAGTTTATCATCCGAACTTGTACCAGAGAGCGATTGAGACATTGAAAATGTCAGAGAACTTATTCTCCTCCGTTAGAAACAATAAAGGGGTAAATACGACAAATTCGAGTATCGACGATGAATTGTCGTTCTGTTCTAGTCTGTTGCATTCCGAGAGATCGAGACTCACGCGAGGATTAGACAGGATTATTTCTGATCTTGTTACAATGTTAAAATCATTTCGCTTTAAAGAACATGCCGAGTCCTTGGATGTTACAATACGCATACTGTTAAATATCACAAGACAAGAAATGTATATCAAGTCTCACGACAATTCTGGAATAACTTCTTTATCTCAGAATGCGTTTGCAGCTCTGCAAGAGCTATGCAGTAGCAATCACGGTACTGTAGGTTTAACTATAACGTTAATAGCGCAATACATGTTGCCTGATCTGTTATTTCAACATGTAAATGCCCAACCGAAGTCTATAACCATTGTACACGAAGCGGCTATATATTTTCTAAAAAATTTATTAACGATTCACGAGCAGGAAACCATGCAGGGAATCGTCACTTTAATACATCAATTGATGGTAAACTGTCCAGAAAGATTAGAAGGCCGTCAAAAGCAAGCGGCTGTTGTAATAAAACTGTTGAATATATGTAACGAAGTTATGGTTCTCGGTATTTTTAGAGACATAGTATTATTTTCACATAATAGTAAGATATCTTGTAGATTATTCGCGCAGGAAATTGTAGGAAAGCTCTTGACAGAATCTTCTTTATTGAACAACAACTTAAATAAAAATGTCAAGATGAAAATCAGAACGATTTCGATAGCCATTGTATTATCTCGCTGTATAGATCGCTCTGCTTTAGTGAGAGGAAGAGCTATGGCCACGCTTGCTTCGTTCTCTGATTGCAACGACGACGCCGACAAGGCGATTTTTAAAAATATATTTGAAGCTTCAGCCTCATCAAATAAAACGTTTCCCATGCTTGATGACCTAAAAGAAGCGTTGTTGGAGGACGTTGATCTGCTACCAGGATCGACCGCTTTAATTGCAATGTTGCTGGACAGAATCAACGACGAGCGCGCACTAGTGCGACGGAGTGCTTTGAAGATCTCGAGAAACCTATCCATCATGTTCCCATCGCTAGTAAGTAAAATGATGCACGTAATAAGCGATCGTTGCAGAGATTCCACCTTGACTGTGCGCCAATTTGCCGTGCACATTCTATCCGAGATTCTGCAGGAGTTCCCTCACAATTCAAGTCTTCTCGACGAATGGATACAGGCTGTTGTACCGCAGATATACGATATCGAGGCAAAAGTACAAGAGAAGGTGCTGGAGTGTCTGGGAAACGTGTTGATAAATAGAATGACGAGCGCCACTAAGTATATTCCGAATGCTGCGAATAGCTTGCCGTGGAGGATTCTGGATAGATTGAGTAACCTGAGAATGAGGAAACATCTGTCGAAAGCTTGCAGCTTATGGGTGAAGAACGGCGTTATTACCAAGTCTATGATATCGAATTTGCAATCGCATATCGATACAGATAACACTATAGGCGCGTGGATACTGTTAGCCGCTCTAGCTGAGAATATGAAGATTCCGAATATAGATAAATATATCGCAGATTATAAGGAAGTTATTCGAAAGAACGATTTCCACGCCAGTTTAGTTTTACACGTTTTGAGGCACGCTTGGTCCATCTTGAATCATGATTACCTCGAGGATCTCTATCAGCATCTTTACAAATGTATTTGTCACTTCGAAATCAATTTCAACTTAATCAGTATCTGTCTGGATATTTTGAATAGTATCTTACGATATTTACATGTCGACCAGAGCAATCACGTGATAGAATCGGATATGGTGGAACTGATGAAATTGTCGGAGATGGAGATTCAAGATTTGTTGAAGGAGAACAGAAGTTGTACGCAAGACACAGTGAAAATCAGAGCTGTATTTACACTGAGTCACGCATCGCTTTTCTGCACCAACAAGATTTCGTCGTCAACTTTACGAATTTTTGAACGATTACTGTTGCAATGGGAATCGTTACCAGATACGGTGAAAGAAATAAAGGATCTACAGGCATCCGCGGTGGTCCTTCTCTGTCAGCAAGCGCTGAGAGATCGCGAAGTCGCGAAAAAAGTCACACCGATACTTGGTAACGTAATGCGTCAGGAAACGAATTCGAATTCATTGATAAAAACATCGG
Organism: Acromyrmex echinatior; assembly: GCF_000204515.1. Next base: position 984,645 of record NW_011627335.1, on the reverse strand, counting down.
TGAAGATAAACGCTGCGAAAGCGCTAGCCGATATCTGCGTGAGATTTACTGCTCTTGTGGAACCGTATCTTCCGGACTTATGCATCAGCATGAAGGATCCGAATCCAGCCGTACGAGAAGCTATAGTGGTGATATTTATTGAGTTATTGCTGGAAGATTTTATAAAGATGAAGGGACCATTTTTCTTTCACATATTGACGATGCTGTCGGACACAAATAGCATGATACGCGAGTTAACGACCTTTCTAGTGGAAGAGAGACTTTTAATGAAGAACAAGACTTTGATTTCTCAGCAGTTTCTGGAGAGCATATATCATTACAACAATTGCCGCTCCCGGAAAGCGTACTGCGGACACAGAATGCTCGAACAAGAGATGAAGGTTTTAACTCTGCCTGGAAGAGCGAATCAAGAGAAACGTAATGTCATCTACGAATTTATGTTGGAACATCTGGATATGTCCGCCAAGTCTGAACTCGTTGTGAAATTGACCAAGTATATACTTCGCGAGTTATGCGATGAGAATTCTATCGACGTTACGACCGAGGAAGGTGCATGCGTCTTGAGAGATGCAGTATTCATACTCAATAATAATCGTTTGCAACTATCTCCTGGTGAAAGACATAAAGATGATACGGAGCTTGATGAAACCAGCTCGACTCCCTCAAGTACACCTAACAATGCTTTGAATGTCATTATAACGGCATTGAAAAAACATAATTTAGATATTTTATTACCTACGTTAATCATGCTTAAGAAGAAATTAGTTAATTTGAAATCTTCCTTGGAGGAAGATGTGGACAGATTGTTATTCAAAATTTACTCGGAATATGAAAAAGAACAGCTGGTTGATTTATTAGATGAATATCCTGAATTAGAAAAAGAAATGGATCGTTATCAACGGTATGTATATCAGTTTATAAATGACTACATCATTTTTTTCTAATATATAATAAAATCATAAAATTTTTACGCATTCTGATTTTCTACAAAAGATAAAAATTAGCTTTGACTTAGTCTTAACGATTATGAAAGAGATGAATTGAAGTTTGTATATCTTTGTACGAAATTTTTTAATAATTTATTTCATCAGAAATATATATTATATAAATATATGTTGATGTAATCATGTAATGTTTCAGGAAACTGAAAGATAAAATTAATTCAGAAAACGATGACGGTAAAAGCAGTTCGCCCAGTATAAGTAGCAAGGATTCACTAGCAGATATACGTAAGCGAATACCCCGAGTTTTACTTCAGCGTATTTCACCCTCGACACACACATCTGGTAACGAGTTAATTACAAGCCCGGTGCATCTGGAAAGATTGTTGCTACAAACCCCACCTCCAGAGCCAAGCTTTAGTACTAGCACGCCTACATTGACACAAAGTCCAAAATCGTATTCTAGCGATTTTCCCGCTAAAAGAAAAAGATCGGACGAGCGAGAAATGTCACCAAATATTTCTCATAAAAATCTAAGGGTCAACGATGAATGAACTGATCGATGTGCAATGCCGATTTTGATCTCACTTTCAAACATCTAAGGAATCAAACGTCTATGGAATCAATGTACAAATTTACCTACCTCGTAACTTTCGCTGCACGTGAAAAGCCGTCTGCGAAATCGTACACGTACGAATCTCTAATTCTTTTTGCAAGTCTACAAATAGATATATGTATAAGTACATTATATTATGAATTGTAGATTTTTCATACGACTTTTGGATACTGCCACTTACCCTTATTCGTGTGCGATAGAACATTGTTATGCAAGTTTTTCACGATAGAAACGTTTTCAACTGTAAGATGGATCAGACCGCGTATTTCTTCGGCCTACATTTAACACACTATGTCTCAATCATTCAATGAGAATATAAGATATATGATTTCATGATAATTCGATACGTTCATACATACTTCATCAAGTAACTCTTTAAGTTTTTTATTTTGAGCTATTTGAAGGTGTACGTCTTGCAAGAATCCTCTGCCAAAAGTACTGCTGTTGCTTCGGCTCTGGAGAAATTAGTGCATTACATGGTAATTCCGAGACTGTTTGCGTGAAAATATTTTCGATAAAAAGGTATATTATATAATACAAAATATAACTATTTATAATTATTAATTATGTGTACACAATACTTCTGTATTGTGTTTTTTAATCATAAGTGAATTTTTAATCATAATGATAAGTTGATTCGAAAGCGAACAGTTTTTTTATTTGCACACATGATTCATGCACCAACGTATTGTTCGACACGATATATTTAGTAACTGATCAAAGTCCTTTCTTTTTCGATACATTTCTAATAACTACAGAAAAAGTAAAAATACTAACGGCACGCAAATCAGCCATACGATCGCGGACCATGATGAGTATTCCTTTAGAATCGGCATGTAACTGATAATTCTGTGAGTGGAATAAATACAGTATGCTTCATCTTATCTCTCTTATCAGTATACTATGAATATCGAGTAAAATCCGTTCTGCCGTTTCATACCTTGTAGTCGATACATTGTCAATGGAGAAGCATTCTGCTAGAGTACTTCTTCGACTGAAACGCGTGACACGCTTCTAACGTGCACATAGGTAGAAGATACTTTGCATCTGAAATGAAATAGGAAATGGGCACTTAGCAGCTGTGCGTCAGAAGGCCGTTGCAATTATATATTTCTTTATCTAATTTATTAATTTAGAGAGCGATAGATTATGTTAGTGTTAAAAGATATCATTTGTAAAATTATAATACCAAAGACGAGGTAATTACATTTTTAAAGGCAATTTTTATTATTAATCATTGATTCTTTTTCTTGTGTCTAGAAATCTTTTCTCTTCTTTTTAATATTAAAATTAGTAACGCTCATTTAAAATAAAATTTGATAAAAACACATTTTTGACACTAACTTAATATTAAAAGTAAGTTTAGATTAGTTTACAATATGAATACTGCCAGATTCTTTTTCTTATATAAAAATATTTATAAATTTATTTATGAGGCACATAAATAGTGTCTCCTGAAATAAAATGTAAAATTGTTTTAATAAGTTGACATTTGATAAATATTTATCCAAAAATAATTATCTAGAAATTTTCTGGAAAATATTTTGTTCTATATTTTAATTAAATTTAATATTTAAAAACAGTAGAAAGAAATATAAAACAGAAAAGGAAAACTATTTTTAAATATTAATAGAGTTATATTAAGTTGCTTTTATTATAACAAACTATTTTCATTATTTTTAATTATTGGTTGAAAAATAAATTTAATTCTATTGATAAAAATATATACGTAATTGTTAATTATTACATTGTCATTTACAATTTGCAATAAATTTAATATTACAATATGAAAGAAAGAATTCAACAAATAGAATTGTAAAAAAATTTTAAATGATAAATGTAGTTTTTCATTTATTTAAAACAATTTTAATTTATAACATTCCGAATACTATGTGAACTATTCTGTGATATTTCATAAACCAAACCTGGCTAATTTCATTGCATGTACATGCGTATAAATTATATAAGCAAAAAGAAATTAATGATAAACATTAAACAGGAGTACAAATAGTATTAATTTAGCAATAGTTGTATAACATTATACGCGCATATAATATGTTTCAAGGAACAATGATCGAAGTTTCATATAACGAAGTATATTTGTAACATATTATTTTATACATTAGAAATCACCTGCTTTCTTTACAGAGAACTTTATTATTATTCCTTTTGCACTTTTTCGTTAACAATAACAATAACTACATCTAATGAACTGTGCTGTTTGTTAGGAAGACAGGAGTACTTATTACTTTTCTACAGAGCTAAAATTGTTACAAAATATTTAAATATTATTTTAAAGTAAAATGTTTAAATATCACTGTGTATTTTAACTTCGATAGAAGTTTATTTTTTAATAACTGAGTAATAATATAAATAATATTTCATGCGTTCAATTACTATAATTTTTTAAAAATTATCCGGTGCGCGTCGATATTCTATGTATATAATAAAATATTTTAATTTCTAAACAAATGACTTTATCGCCTTGCACATCCCTTACACAGTAGAATAGATAAAAGATCTGGAATTTATATCTGTACCTACAATAAGAAAATATTTATCTCAAGGCAAATCAGTCAGTCTTATGAACTCATTAATTTCAATAAATCAACTGATGTTCTTCTGTATAATTATTTTGTAGACAGACTGCTGATATATATGTACTCGTACATGAAATTTTCATTGCATGTAATCGCACATTACTGCTAATGAGTTGAAGTTTATAAAATCTATTAGGGAATTTTCGATTGGACACACTAGTGCATATTAAAGCCGTACATTGATTTAATCTGAGTGTAAAAAAAAATTAAAATGCACATATTTTGAATTATAAGATGCATACTTTATCTAACAGCAAAATGTATTGGATATTTCATGATTTATCAGTTTTCATGTTTATAATAAATATCTTTATGTTAATTTATGTACGATGGCTTTAATGTGCATCAGTGCGTACTGAGTGCAATCGAATTCGCTGTATGTGTTATACTGTGGAATATAACAGAATGAAGTAGATTATTTTTTGACGTTCACAACATTCTAACGTCATCTTATATGTTTGACAATAGAAAACTGTATTAAAATATTTTTACCGAAATTTACAATAGAACGGATAAGTATCATGATTATATATATATTACGTAATAATGATCTGTTTGTTTCAATCGTGCGTTTTTATTATTTTCAGTACTTAAAAGGAAAGGCTTTGGAGTAAAAAAGAACGATGCAAACAAACAGATCCTAATCACTTCCATAAAAACGGATTCCTGCTTACAATCTTTATTAATATAATCAAGTTACTTACTCTGGTTAATGTATCCGCTGTCATTACTGCATGAAATTAAATTTCTCACTAAGTATATTCCGAATGCTGCGAATAGCTTGCCGTGGAGGATTCTGGATAGATTGAGTAACCTGAGAATGAGGAAACATCTGTCGAAAGCTTGCAGCTTATGGGTGAAGAACGGCGTTATTACCAAGTCTATGATATCGAATTTGCAATCGCATATCGATACAGATAACACTATAGGCGCGTGGATACTGTTAGCCGCTCTAGCTGAGAATATGAAGATTCCGAATATAGATAAATATATCGCAGATTATAAGGAAGTTATTCGAAAGAACGATTTCCACGCCAGTTTAGTTTTACACGTTTTGAGGCACGCTTGGTCCATCTTGAATCATGATTACCTCGAGGATCTCTATCAGCATCTTTACAAATGTATTTGTCACTTCGAAATCAATTTCAACTTAATCAGTATCTGTCTGGATATTTTGAATAGTATCTTACGATATTTACATGTCGACCAGAGCAATCACGTGATAGAATCGGATATGGTGGAACTGATGAAATTGTCGGAGATGGAGATTCAAGATTTGTTGAAGGAGAACAGAAATTGTACGCAAGACACAGTGAAAATCAGAGCTGTATTTACACTGAGTCACGCATCGCTTTTCTGCACCAACAAGATTTCGTCGTCAACTTTACGAATTTTTGAACGATTACTGTTGCAATGGGAATCGTTACCAGATACGGTGAAAGAAATAAAGGATCTACAGGCATCCGCGGTGGTCCTTCTCTGTCAGCAAGCGCTGAGAGATCGCGAAGTCGCGAAAAAAGTCACACCGATACTTGGTAACGTAATGCGTCAGGAAATGAATTCGAATTCATTGATAAAAACATCGGTGAAGATAAATGCTGCGAAAGCGCTAGCCGATATCTGCGTGAGATTTACTGCTCTTGTGGAACCGTATCTTCCGGACTTATGCATCAGCATGAAGGATCCGAATCCAGCCGTACGAGAAGCTATAGTGGTGATATTTATTGAGTTATTGCTGGAAGATTTTATAAAGATGAAGGGACCATTTTTCTTTCACATATTGATGATGCTGTCGGACACAAATAGCATGATACGCGAGTTAACGACCTTTCTAGTGGAAGAGACTTTTAATGAAGAACAAGACACTTTGATTTCTCAGCAGAGCAGGTTCTGGAGAGCATATATCATTACAACAATTGCCGCTCCCGGAAAGCGTACTGCGGACACAGAATGCTCGAACAAGAGATGAAGGTTTTAACTCTGCCTGGAAGAGCGAATCAAGAGAAACGTAATGTCATCTACGAATTTATGTTGGAACATCTGGATATGTCCGCCAAGTCTGAACTCGTTGTGAAACTGATCAAGTATATACTTCGCGAGTTATGCGATGAGAATTCTATCGACGTTACGACCGAGGAATTTACAATAGAACGGAATAGTATCATGATTATGTATATTACGTAATAATGATCTGTTTGTTTCAATCGTGCGTTTTTATTATTTTCAGTACTTAAAAGGAAAGGCTTTGGAGTAAAAAAGAACGATGCAAACAAACAGATCCTAATCACTTCCATAAAAACGGATTCCTGCTTACAATCTTTATTAATATAATCAAGTTACTTATTCTGGTTAATGTATCCGCTATCATTACTGCATGAAATTAAATTTCTCTTCATTGTCACATCTTTTGTGTGCTTATTGTGATCATTAATATCACTTATGTAATACAGAGTAACACATGAAAAAGAATAGCTCTATTTTATTTTCAGTCGATAAGGATTTCTTCATCAATACTAAGAAGATATACATATATTATGCTTCGCATTCTTAAAAAAAATACATAACATTCTTTTATATATAATAATATATACAATAAAATAATAAAAAAACTTCACATATAATATTCTTTTATCATAATAAAACTATCGATTTTAAAAACAGGCTACTCTTTTTCACATCTCATTTGTGCCTTACATCCTGCTTAAAAATACTGTTGAGCCGAGCTCATCGAATAATATCTCGAGATTCTCGATATGGTAATATCAAGATAAAGGAAGTATCGCTAACAGGATGCAGTTCGCACTCTCACTTTATCCCTCAGGTAATTGGCGACTTGCGTCTGCGAGTGTCGGACGGCCAGTTGAAGCGGCGTAATGCCTTCCTGATTTACGAGTAAAGGATCAGCTCCCGCTCCTACGAGTTGCCTCGCAACTGTCATATGTCCTGTCAAGGCTGCCGCATGTAATGCACTTTCGCCGTTCTGAAATCGTAAAGAAACTCAACAGTTACTTGCGCATAAGAAATTATACACATAGAATTTATATATAATTATAGATTAAAATTAAATTGAAATAAAACTTAAAACTAAATTGAAATAAAATAAATAGTAATATTTGTGACTCCAAGAATAAGTCTAAGACAAATAAAATGTCTATGTGAGCTTCCACAGATGTTAACACGTTTAAATTATATATTCATAATAAATATAATTATACATTCATAATAAATATAATTCGTAACTAATTAGGATTTATTTACCAAACGAAGTTAAGTAAACGCAAATTGAGATCTCTTCAGTGCGAAAGTCAAATACAACGGCTTTATTGTACCAACAGTTTGTGCTAAGACTTCCGTACTGAAGAGTACCAAATCCAGAATTAAAATGTTTGTTTTAACTTCGTTTGATAAGTATAAAAAATATAAATATAATTAATGTACTAAAATCCGGAGACTCACACAGGAATTTTATTTGTATAATTAAATTTAAAATTACACACGAATATTTTTGGAGTATTTGGAATATTTATTTGGAATATTTTTGGAATATTTAAAACTCGTTGATTTTTCTCTGACTCTTACCGGGAGTATGCCGAGTGAAGGACGGTACTTGAGCAATTCGCCGATGACGGCAGTGTGACCTTTGTGAGCGGCTTTGAAAAGCGGGGTTGCGCCGTCCTGCGAAAGGAAATTGTTCGCGATGACAAACCGTGTGCAATGTGCATGGCACAATAGTGAGAACTCACTTTCGGCGATTATACGACACGCGATCTACATGAGACTTACGTGTCTCGTGGCGTCGACCTTCGCGCCGGCTCTCAACAGCCTCCTGACGACATGATCGTGTCCCATTTGCGATGCGATCCACAGCGGTGTAGCGCCATCCGTTCTTACCGCGTCCGTCTTCGCCCCGTGCTCCAGGAGAACTTCCAGAATACGAAGGTGGCCGTTCTGGGCAGCGATAAACAACGCCGTGGCACCGTCCTACGTATCATCTATATTTCTTAACTTTTTCTTACATATTAATATCACATTGTTACCAAATATATTGAGCAACGTCTCTTCTGATTGAAGCGTATTGATTACTTTAGTGTAACTTCATCTTCATAAATTGAAGATTTGTGTTTAATGAAATAACTGAATTAAGAAATCTCGATATTATTTATAAAGTTGATTTCTCGTAAGATAAACATCCCAGTGACCGGACATGTATTTATGTCCGGATACTTACACAAAATTTATTATTATTAATCTCCAATGCTCTTTTTATTACAATATAATTTAATTGTATTTAAAGATTACAATTAAATATAATACTATATTTTTGGAAAAACATTTGATTAATATAAATAAATAAAGTCTGTGTAAATGTTCGAACATATTATAGGTACATATCTGCAAATCCATACAAGGACGTTTACCTTATATTCAAACTTCTTCAGTCAGATATACTGAGATTAATATTCATAATTTGTTCTTATATTTAACGTCTTAAATAATGCCTTAAGATATAAAATTAATCACAGAACTGTATTAGCTTTTTTACCCATTACTTAAAACGATCTTGAGATAAGAACAAATTATGAATACCGGTCTAAGAATTATAATTGGCGAGCTTATTGGAGCCGGCATTTTAAACGCATTTTTTTACCTTCATATGAGCGTTCGGACTGGCGCCTCTCTCTATTAAGCCCTCCACAACATCCAGATGACCGTACTGACATGCGACGAAGAGTGGCGTGCCGCCGTCCTGAAATCCACGAGGGATACATTAAGCCTGTTCTTTTTGGCTGAACTTTTGCATCAGTTCATCTTTCTTCCTCTTCTTTCCTCCTGGAGAGAAAAGGAAGAAAGATGAACTGCAAGTTAGCGTTAAAGAGCAGCGAGAGCTGCTCGCACACGCGCTAAGATCTCCTCTCTACTTACTATGCTGCATGAATCCACGATCGCGCCATGCTCCAAAAGCAAACCCGCGATGTCCATGTATCCGCCCTGGGCGGCGAAGAACAAAGCCGTTGTCCCGGTCTGTGAATACAAGACAAATGTAAACATTATTACATATGTGTACGGATTGAACTGGAAGCTTGAACTCGAAATTATATAAAATTCACAAGAAAATATTATTAGATCGAATATGACATTTTTCACTCATAAGTGTGTTAAATAACTAACTGTCTGAGAAATATTCTTTCTCCTCCGAAAGTTGAGACGCTCAAGATAAACGGATTATCCCGAACATTCACAAAATTTAAAGTGAAATATCACGAGACCGAAACTCTTCACGATATGTAAAATGTAACAGTTTCTATACAGAACGCAGAGATAAGCACTTTGAAACGATAAAAGAAGGTGAGAATAAATACATGTTTTATCAAAAAGAGAAAATCCAACTTCTAGATCTGCCTGCCTAAATAATTTAAACATTAAATCTAAATATCTGTATTATTTAAAAAACAAATTCTGATGAAATAGAAGATTCATGAAATCAAAAATAGAATTGAACAAAAATGATAAATAATTTTTCCTCTTCTAATAAAAAGAACGAAGCGATCTTTTCGAGTTTATTTTTTCGCAACATTTTAAATTTATGCGCATATAATAATTTCATGACGCAAACTACATATCGCAGTGCAACAACACATGTGTTAGAAATGCACAGAAAATTTGACGTGACGTCAGTTGGCACTTAATGATATGTAAATGTCATATACGTCTCGCGACCCATCTATAATTTATATCCACGATAAATCGACGTAACATGCGGACGTATAGTCGGCAATTGCGTCGACTGCGTCATTAATAATAATGTCGAATGACATTTTATTGGCCGATGTGAAAGAGAAACGTCAATTTCCTTCAGAGTGCGACAGGCATTCGGATACAAACTTCTCTGTATGGTTCACTTAGAAATACGCCCAACTTTCTTCCATCGTTTGCACCTGTATACGTATATCTCTCTATATAACACGAGGAGCTACGATATGTCATGCTTAACGGTAAACTTTAGCGGCGAGAACCGGTCGCACGGAGCGGCCTTGATATTTCGAGCAAATGTCAAATCGAATCTCTTCTGGCGAAAGAGAGAAATGAGAAATTATTATTGCGAGATACGATTCAGGAATTTTCCTATTTATTTTTCCTATTTAACACAAATATTGTCATATCAAAATTACTAAAAATATCACAATCTATCGCTAATTAATTTTTTTACATTTATTAATTTATATAATAATCTACTAAAAGTGTATAATTTTTTTTTCACAGCATCAATCGGCTATTTTCAATCCAGTTCATTGTAAAAGATTATCTCATCGGTGTTCTTTAAAATATTATTAATAAAACTATCGTTAGTACTGAAACTTGGCAGCCGCAAACTATCGATTTCTAGCAACATATAGCGCCGTATTTTACAATACAACGTATGTGTCCTTCACCTGATTAAGATAATATCTTGCATTAAACCGTGACTATCCCCTATCCAGAACACGTGTCGTGTTTGAATCGCGTAAATTTCCGAAACTTTTGTCGATCGCAGTTTCTGGCCATTAGTTACGAGATACGGCTCTTTAGCCTACGACGAGACAATTAGAATTAAGCGTTACGCTTTCACGCGGGAAGATAAATTTTTCTGTCAGGCGATTTCTATCTTAAAAGGCAAATTGGGAGTGAGAAGCTAGTTGGAACGAAATGCTAGTAAATTGCCAAATTCGTATGGTACTCTTTAAAGTAAAATGTTGCGACACGCTTTCAAGAAGCGACCCAAGAAAGAAAATTAAACCATTCTCTTTCTGACACATACAACGCAAATACTTAAGAGATTGCGGAATTTTTTAAAGTACATTTACCATAATACTGCAAATTATACTTTCAAATTCTTCGTCGTATGGAACATAAAAAATCTCTCTCTCTCTCTCTCTCTCTCTCTTTCTCTCTCTTATTGTTAGAGATCTCTTTGCAAGTCCTTTCAAGAATGACATGCCTGAAGAATTGTAATGAGATAAAAGACTCCAATACTATCAAAATCTTTAGAAAAAAGAATGATACAAACCGTGCGCAACTGACAGTTTATTTTCATTCTCGATATTTCATTTTACTACAAACATTTTACTTACATTTAATTCCTGATTTAATTCCTAATTATAAATATACTAATTATAAATATATAAATTGACTTCTCAATCGCGTGAATTATTTTAAAACTTTCCTTTATACTTAAGTTAAAAAGTTTATTTTTTGCTTCCATATGTATCAAAATGTAAATCAATTCATTTCTGTAATTAATTTCAAAATAAACAATTATATTAAAAATAAATATTTACATTAAAGTATGCACTTAGTAAAAAACAATTATTAAATTAAATTTAGTTTAGTTATAATAAATTAAATTTGAGTAAAATTTAATAATTTTCTTAAATTGTTTAATTTTATTATTTTGATTAAATTAACTGTATATTGAGTAAGAGCAGTGGTGACCAAAAAAATTATTAAAAATAAAATTAGGTATAATTTGATATTATTTACAGTGTAGTGTCGCTAAGCGAGCAATTCACTGAACCCGATACAAGTAAAATGCACTTTCACTGCCATAAAAGCTCCAGTCAAGGGAGCGGCGAACTCGTAGTTTTATCCGTTATGTATCCCGCCGTTCCACACCCTGACGCGATCATATCTTCGAAAGGTATAACGTAAATTAATTCTTCGATATTACTTCCGGGGAAAAGAGACGACGAGAAAGACCGGAAACTTTACGCTTCCGTTTTCGATCGTTCT
>NW_011627335.1:905853-972692 GCF_000204515.1 Acromyrmex echinatior | reverse complement strand
TGCAATACGTGGCGAACCTTATTCTCTTTTTTGCAACTTGCTATCTCTCTGCTGATGCACACGCCATGGAATTAGGTGTGCCGCGATGCGTGGCGAACGAAGCGAGGACATAATACCTATACCTATCCATTACCAAACCACAGAAATTCTATAACATAACGATCAACCTGTCACGTATGACCCGCACTGCTGCCGATCCTTTCGCTTCGCTCTCGGTCATGCACATAAGGAAACATGTAGAAATCCGATCTGTCCGAGATCAAATGCCCGACACGTATTTATCAGAGACCAAAGAAGCAATCTGAGCAGATCTCGAAACTAGATCTAAATAGAGGCATTTTTCAAAAAAAATTCGTTTCGCTAGACGTGAAAAATCTTCGAATGTGTATGTCTTATGAATGACGAATGTCTTAATTAAATACAATTTTGTAAACAAATATGTACTGAGAGCAAAATTCTTTTATCTCTTTAGTCTTCCTAATCATAAAATCTGTTTTCTTGAGTTTCGTACGAATAATGTAAACGTTTGTGAAATATCGATCGATGGAGAGATAAAAAGATTAATTGAATTGAGGATATGAATTGAAGATCTCATCGTAATCCAGAAATGTCTGGATCAGTCACGTGCATAGCGGTACTACACTTATGGATGCAAATCTCACCGATTGAACATCAGTCCCAAGTAGGACAACAAAAGGTCAGTTATTTTTGTTTGGCAAGTGCATGGAACTGATTTTAATTAACTAACCGAAAAAACCGGTCGAATGATAATTAGCAACGAATAAGCACGTGATACTTTTACGTATGTATTGTATTAATAATAAATAAGAAATCGATTTGCATTGAATAAACTTAATTGAAACTGTCACTCCAATTAATGTTTATTCTGTGACGAGAATGTCGCAGCTATATAAGATCTAATTTATCGGAGGCTGAGTCGGGATGACCTGACATAGGAGTCATTCACCCTCGTTGACGTTGTCCATTTTTAGACGATCGATAATCACGGGTAGAATTTTTAGACGATACTATCTATTGAGAGAAAAATCTCGTCTTTTAAATTCTTATTTCCGTGTTCAAGATTTGTATGTTATATCTCATTCATGAAAATCAAAACTGCAATTAACATCGGAGTTTATGAAAAAAAAATGACAGATCTGTGTTAATGAGTTATAATGAATTCGTTGAAAAATAGTAATACTTGATATTGAATTGATAGCAATGCTTTCTTGATAAATTCTACTATCTATTTATAAATAGATAAAAGAATTATAAAAGCACACTTCTCCTTTCAGTACGAACTAAAGAGAAGAAATAAAAAACTGTTATCTATATATCTTACACTTAATGTTTCTATAAACGAATATCTGGCTGTCATGCCACGTGCGATTTTCCTACGTACCTATATGATGATACCTGCGATAGTATGAATAATACGTTTAAATAGATTGTAGACACATTGTGTCAGCGATAATTCCTGAACTTCCACGTTGCGTGTTTTGCACAGGCACTCCGCTATTAAAAGGCACATTAAAATCACGCGAACTTGCACGCACGAACGTTGTGGCACAAGCTCACGGTATGCTCAGGCAACCTTGAAATATTGTACCAGTCTTTCTCGTTTTTCTCTCGTGCAATTCGTTTCTCACCTCGTGATATTTATTCAAGTCGTTAAATGTTCCATCAGGTCACCATTCCAAAATCCATGCGGCGCTAAAATGCCATCGATGTGGTTTATTTAGATTTGAGGAGAAATACACGAGTTTTCCTCCTTAAAATTATCCCTCCTTAAAATTCCCTCCTTAAAATTATATCTCCTTTACGCGATAATCATGATTACTTGGGGATTTATTAATCGATTGCTACGCGTATCGATAAATTGATATGGAAAGCGAAATGATGAGATACAATTATCTCCGTAAGTAACGATCTCTTGAGGTATTAATTTAAAGAGAATCGCATTTTCTAGTCCATGAAAATGACCCTGAATCCACCGATTGCGTAAGATGACGCGTTTAACAGGTTCTTTATGAAGGTTTGCGTAATTTTGCATCGAACGTGACGCCATCATCATTTATGCTCAATCTTGAAGGAAGAGCATTATTATGATATATCAGCTCGATTGTCGAACGTTACACATTCCTATTTCCGAAGACGGTTACTCATCATGTAATATTCTTTCTCTCTTTTTTCTCTCACATTTCTAATAGTGATCATATCCGTCACAGAAAATTGGTAATTATATCGAAGATATTTTGCCAATCAATATTTTTTTTAAATTAATGTAAGTTCAATTTTTTTTATTATAAAAAATAAGATAGAAAAAATCGAAACTATGTGACTTCTGAATATATTCATATTCAAATTTTTACATTTTTCAGTTTTATAAACTGCGTGCCAATTAAAACACAAACTGAAGCTCAAATATTAGTATCTCATATTAGATTAATAATCAATTTAACAACGATGTTAATAAGCATTTTGAAAAGTAATAATTAAAACAAAAATTATCAATGGTATTAATATTAAAAGGAATCAACTTTATCAACGTTATTTTTACTCTCTTCAAATTTTATTTTTTCATTTTTCAAGACATATAACAGAACATCAGTTCATCCAACTCTGGCAATCTTGTCATCAATTTGCATACAATGCCGCAATTCTAGATGACACGAGACACCGAGGAAGAAAGAGGGAAGCGTGGGCATGATGATAAATCCTCTTGAGGCACTTAAAAAAAGGGATGCTCGACAGCTTCCTGGTGCACCGCGTGATATGCCACAGATAGGCTTTTTATGTCTCGCTGAGATGTCGCGTTTTAAAAGTGACAAACGCGTTGCAAGACGATGCTCCAGGAAGTTCTCAAAAATTCTATTTCGAGATATCATAATATTTGAAATGAAGCATCTAAAGATAGGATCCTTAATAAGGTCGCCAAGTTGAAATCATTTTATGAAATCTCCGATAAATGTGAAAACTTATTTTTCTTTCAGAAACACACTTTTTAAATATAAACGACTGAAAATAGGTTAAAACGAAACTTTTTATAAATTAAGATTTTAAGAATATAAATAAGAATCTTATTTGGTTATCAAATTCTACGTTAATAAATTATTAATGATATATATATATAAAATAAAATATTTAAAAAATCATAGAAAATAATGAAGGGAAAACTATTTCAAGATTGATCGAAACGTTTCTTGAAACTATTATTACGAAATGATTATTATGATACATTCCGCATACTCTATTACCTATCCTTTAATCGAACATAATTAAATAATTGATCTGTTTTATGGCGGCGATTAAATTGCAATCGGTAGATGGTCTCACGACTGTAATACTCGATGCTGGTATTACCACGACTATTAATGTTAATGTCTAAAAGAAAATAAATAAAATAACGTACAATTCTGAAGACATATAATAATACATCTTTCTACCTTCTTTCTGAGAATTAAACATAAGAAACGTAATAACGTATGTATAGAAAAAAAAAATAAAACAACGATTACATACATATAATTAATATATTATTCATACTTCGTTGTAACTGTTTTAGGATTGTGGTTACGATTATAAACAATATTTTGTGACGAAAAAGAGTTAAGTTACACTACATTATTCGATGATATTTTCGCAGATAATGATAAGTTCGCGTACACGGTAATAACGAATTCGATTGGACGCACTCAATGTGCAATAGTACACATCAAAGTCGTCGTAGAAACTCATGTAAAAATGTAAAAATGTTTTGTTAAAATATTTAGCTAGAGACAAATCTGAAAACAATTATATAGGGCGCTCTAACTAGAATGTTAAAACTTTTTGCAGCATTGCTCATGCTTGAGATTGCTAATTATTTAGGTGGTCAACAAAATTATTTTCAGTAATTATTTTCAGTATTTAGTTAAATTTTTAGATACTTCAGCAAAAATACTTAATTTTTTCCATATAGAAAGAAGACAAATCGCAAAATCTTCAATATACTTTATTATGCTGTTAGATAAAATATATATTTTATAATTTAAAATATTCACATTTAACTTTTATATTCAAATTAAATCAATGTATAATGATTTTAATATGCAGCAGTACCAGTACATTCGAATTCGCTTTATAAAAAAATTCTCAAAATATCGCTTATCTCATCGATGACCACCTTACAGCTCGTTATTAGTAAGAGATAAACTGTATGACACAGAGATAAAAATCCGATAACTTTTTTACTTATAATAATCTTGCCTTGCGAGCAAATAAAAACTAAAAAATTAATAAATGTTAAATTGATTTCTTGTATGTATATACTTAAGCATTACTTCTCTCCAATATATATATATATAAATAAAAGCAAAGGCTATCTTCTAATTTGACGTCTTAATACGCTAATATTGTAGTATATTAAGGATTTTTAGCCATTAATTAACGTGGGCGTGTACGAGTTGTCTCTGTTATTACCATTAGGTTTTCATTCCACGGGAATATCATTCATTCACGGATACACTCGATCTTTGACACAGGATCAGAACTTACCAGCCTTTTGGCATTGGGATCCGCTCCTTGATGCAACAGTTCGGTCACAGCGTCCATGTGACCACCAGCGGCGGCTAATATCAAAGGTGTCGTGCCGTCCTGAAAGAAAATCGACCTTGTTTGCAAAACTTCGCTCCGACGATTTAATTAGACGCGAAACTTTCCCGCCGGTGAACGCCAAACACCGGCGAATGTGTGCCGGTGAATATTTTCTAATCAATCCTCTTGCGAGCTATTAAGATTCGCGCTAAATGTCCTAATGATTCGAAGACCACTAGTGTAATTAACACACTTGTCTTAATTTCAGTTTGCCACACATGGGTCAAACTGTCCCAAGTAAAGAATTTACATGTATACATTTTTAACACTTTATCTTTTTATAATTAAAAAATCTAATTTACAACGATTAAGGAAAATATGAACTTTAATTATTTTGTATATTCAAAATAAATGATGCTTTCCATTTAGTGACACAAGTCGATACGAACATCGTTCTATTTTTCTTTATATTTAAAGAGTAACAATGATAGTACGACACTTGTGTCACCCAATGTCTAAAAATATCTACAAGTAATACAAAGTTTCGCAAAATGTTGATCGATATTTCTAATAGAAAAGAATCGCGAATGACAAGAAGTATTATTAATTTCCTTGTTGACTAAACAAACATATGGTGAT
The DNA here is from genome assembly GCF_000204515.1 of Acromyrmex echinatior. Next base: position 967,478 of record NW_011627335.1, on the reverse strand, counting down.
TTGATTCAATCCTGACACTGACACAATTCTACATAGATGAGTTTGCAAAAATATAGACGTCGATAAAAAACGTGTTCGGTTTTCCAAGTTCGAAAAGTGGTACGATTAGTGTCCGCGTTGATCTAATAAACCACTTTCAAGACGCGCAGAGAAGAGTAACGTTACTCGTGCTGCTCGCTCCTTGTCATTTGCATAATGAGTCGACAGCGAGGAGAGAAAATAGTCGGTAAATCGCGCTTTTGCCGTGATATCGTTGATCTATCGCGAAACTATTGTAATCAGGAACGTGAGTTCCTGTCTAATCGATTTCCGACAGCAATCTCACGCGATGATCTTATTGTCTTGAGCTGCGATGAACCAACTGAATGAACCGATTTCAGCTGATAAAACTGATCTAATCGAATATCATATTTCAGGAAGGCACAGATTAATATTATAATGTTCGTGTAAATCGAAACATTTTCTTTTCATTCTAAATTCTCACGAACGGTTAATGTTTCAGTTGCCGCGAAAAAATCTCCCAATCGTTTGAAAAATCGTGTCTGAGAAATACCCACGATAACGAGATCTTACTTCGAAAACTGAGGGTATTGCACGATACTGACCTTGTCCTTGCAATCAACGTGAACGCGTCCAGAATCCAATAAAACACGAAGACGCTTGGCGTCCCCGCGTGCCGCCGCCAAATGCAGCTCCACATCCCAAGGTGACTCTTTCTGAAAAAGTGAGAATCAAAGATAACAAGTTAGTACAATAAAACGCTTATTAATTTCTAATTTTTTGATTATTATATATTTTTGATATTTTGATTATTATAATTCAAGGTTACGGAGCGACGTAAACATGAGAAAATGTTAAAAACAAAAGTATTCAAGAATTCGTTGGAATCGTCTCAAGAATTTATTGGAATTATTAAAATCATAACAATATAAAATTGGAAAGTTTCGATACAGGAAAATAGGTAAATCTACATTTTTCGAAATTTTTTTACTTTAAAAATCTTTTTACAGTAGAAATTAATTACAAAAGTTACATATATTAATAAATGACAAAAAGATTCTGAAACTATAAAAATTAAATTTGAATAATCTCAATTTTTTTACAATCTTTTTAGATTTTTAGAAAATTTGAAAAACTTCTTTTTTAATTTTCATGTTTTTATACATATAAAATCAATCAATTTCGATATTAATATAATATAATACAATAAAAATATAATATTCAAACTATTATAAAATAAATCGCTGTGTATATATTGGGGCTTTTCAATTACTGCTTGTCAAATTTCATATACATATATCCAAATTTTTTTATATTTAAATAATGGAAAAACATTTCTATATCGGAGTTCGAATATATGAGCCGTGCATTGGACATGTAATGGAATATGAATGTAACTGAATATATAGATGAGCTCGTCAGATTGTTGGGACCATCTAAAAGCTCGTTAAATATTTTTAGCGCTTCCATAATCTCAAAGATATGCTCGAGGTTGTCATTGGGATCGATATTTCTCGGGATCGTAGATCCGGCGGTTTTTATTTCTCTCATTTATGATTTCTAACGGTGAACCTCCCATCGCAAATGTTATCCAGCGTGAGTACCGTCGGTCTTTCGCCGCAATGATCGAAATAATACGTCGACCTTCACTTTCGAGTGTTTATCGAGTGATCCGACTTGCGGTGCAAACACGTTCTTGCATGAAGAGAGAAAACATCAGAATGATTTCTCGAGGAATAAATATCGTCTGTGTCCTCGGCGCGTCGCTTCTGCGGATTTATGTCTGAACGGAACTCGCATTTCGAAATATTTCGAAAGATTCCGAAGATAGACGAAGAAGAAAAATAGAATTGTAGGCCCCCGATATCTGTAACTACCCGTTAGCCTGTAGTTTACTGATTCCGGACATTCGTCACGGATCGCAAACGTAAAATTGCAAAACACGTCGGGCTGTATACTCAATGGTGCGGAAAAATCTTATTACAGGATTTTGCGGCGAGTCTGTAGCACAGCAAGGAATGTCTCTTTGGAATATGTAGAACACGAGAAATAAATCTCGTATCAATGAAAGTTTTAGCCTCGTAATTTTTGCGATATTAAAGGATAATTATTAAATTACAAAAATTATTAGAAAGTTATTGAATATAAAACTTATTAAAAGATAATTTTTGTATTATAAAATTCAAAATTATAAGATTAAATAATATAATAATAATAATATAATTAAATAATGAAACACTAAAATATTCAGCATTGATCATTACATCTAATTGTAAGAGATAAAATATTTTCATTATTGTTCAAATTTCGCATACATTAAATTGCTAACTGTTTTTTATCCAAGCAAATCTTTCTCATTCGATATAAAGATATCCTAATTGTATTCTATAATAATTTATTATATAAATGTATAATTTAAACATAACATCATAATTGTATTCGAAGCGCATCAACTTTGATAGAAAATATGTTCAAAAATTGAAATGAATTATTAAGTAAAATTATTTCACGTTTTATTATGAATTCGTAATCATCAGTTAAATCAGTTTTGAAATTCAAATTAATACATGTACCTACTTTATTGTATGTCTCAAAATTTCACTCTGCATCGAATAGATATGTTCAGCGGCAATAATTTCTAAACGTGACTTTCGCGGAGCTGCACTTTTTTCCGCAATCTCGACCGTAATTAGCGCACACAGCCAACAATTAAAGCTTTAATTAAAATATCAAAATGCATCTACCAAGAATTCGTTATTTGCGTTTTTTCTTCTAGATATATTTAAGATTATGATGTTCTAATATTAAAACTTCAAATACTATATTGTCATTATTAATTATTACTGTCGAAACTATCTAATTTCATAACTGCATATTTAACAAGTATTACAATACCGATTTTCCGTACGCAGTTAAGAAAATCTAAAATTATAAATAGAAGTCTTTCTTGAATATTTATTATATCAAACGTAACATAAAAATATACACGTGTAATTAAATCGTTAGATTCATTAGTTCTATATACGTCGAAAATAAATTACAGCAAGAGGCTGTGGCGCAGGTTTCTCGATCATCGCGGATTTATCAACTAGCTTTAATAGCTGATTCGAGCAGTCTGGTGTAAAAAATCTTACGTAACGCAGATAGGGAAAATATGATGAACAAGCTATTAAGCATGCCCCGCCGACCGGCTCTAGAGTCGACTCTACACACTGTTCGATATTATGTAATGCGTGTCACGAACAATATCACGCTGATAATGGCTGTTTACAGTGCATAAATTCAAGTACGTCGAAATTATGATAATTACGCGATTACAATTGTCAGCGGATTATTGCCGCACAGCGTTGCGTATTCCAGCTTGATCGATTTAGATTCTAGGGGGTCAATTCAGTCAATTATGTATCTTAAAATGAGGTGAAAATTACAAAAGTGAACAAATTTTTTTTTAATGTTTTTTTATGCACACGTTTATTATTCTAAACACTGAGAATAACCTAATAATAGAGGTCGAAACATTTGCATTTTAAATTATATAGGTATATATTTTAATACTTAGATAATAAAAAAATTTTTCGCAAGAAGAACCAACGTTGATTTTTATGCTCCTTTTATTCGATAATTCGATTTATTCATAAAAATTTTTATAATTTGAATTTGAATAAATTTACTAGGATTAAATCAAACGTTCAGTAGATTTGCAATTATTGTAAAATTCTTTCTGAACATGATTGTGATTTATATATTTAGATCCAGTGAAGAACTAAGAGCAAGGTCAATCATGTTAAGAATCTTACAACAGTTGCAAAGCTGCTTTTTCTGCTAAATACAGTCGATGAAATCATGATAAGATCAAGTGAACCAATTTAAAAAATGCGCAGTCGTTTAAAGTAACGACGACACATTTATGACCAATCAGAAATTGGCCTCAATTTTAAAAACCAATATAGTCACTAATCAGAAATTTATTCCAAATTACATTCAGCTGTCATTATGTGCAATGTTACAGCTGGTTTTCTTATATCATGAATGAAATTATAAATATTTTACTAAATTTACTCACTTTTGTAATTTTTACTTCCTTTCAAAATTCACAATCGATTCCCAAATAAAAACTGCCAGACAATCGACCGTCATATCTTCGCGGTCAGTTTTCTACGGAAATGTTCGAATCAGCAGGCACGACAAAGCTCTTCGTCTTTCGGTTTTTAATCGTGCTCGCGCAGGTGTACCTATTCATCGAACTAGAAATAACACGCGCTATAATTATATAGAGATAAGACGTATGTATATTTCTTGTCGCGCTTTTAATATGCGACCTTCAAGTTTTTCGTTCGTTAGATATGCAAATCATGCTCGACGTCGCGATTCCCAACAGTTCAAAGGAAAAAAATAGTATATTAAGAGTCGATCGAGATAAGAGCTGTGTTGTTTTTTTCGAAAGAGAAGACAATTGACTCGTCGGAGACTAAAAGCACAGCAACGACAAAACATCCGCGAATAAATGAATTGTAAGATGCAGAAAGCTGCATGTAAACGATGTTCCAAAATTCACTGTCAATGCTGAAAATACTTATAGTTTACGTTATGTGCATAACAGATTTTTCACACACTGAAAAAAATTTCTAAATGTAGTATTTTCTTGAATAGGATTAAGTAAACATTTCCTTATTGCAAATAAATGTTTACTTGATATTATTCAATAAAATATTACTTAGAGTTAGGTTATTTTTTTCAGTGCAGTTATTTATCAGTTATCTTTTATAAAACAACTTTCCCAACCGTAAATTTTTTAGATACTGAAAATTAATTTTGGAATACAATCATAATAAACATTATTAAGTTTTGATCTATACAATTATTTCTCGTAAATAAGCGAAGATCAAATACTTATGCGTATTTCTTCAATTTCATCTAATTGATCTAACATGAATGAAAGAATATATTGAAGAAGTTTATAAATAAAAATATAGCTTATCGATTATTATACAGATTCGTACTCGATGAATTATAAATAAACTATCACAATGCATTATGTCGAATAGAATTTATCATCGAGTTAAGTTTAATAATAATAATAATTTGACACGGATCACAAAGATTCTGTCTACAAGGTAACGAATTTGAGCAAATTAAATAAGTAAATAAATTAATAAATATTTACAAATTAATAAACATTAATAAATAATCATCATTTATTTTATACGCAAATCGCCGAGAGAACGAACAGTAAAAAATCTCAAATAGTAAAAAATATCAATTCCAACTAAATCCCAATTTTACACATTACTTTCCAAAAAAGCTGCTCTTAATTTCGGACGATACGGAAGGATAGTGAAGCGTGTTGTATGATTTGTCCTCTAGCAACAACAATTCTATAGCTACAAAATTATCACATTGTAACAATGTGTGGAAGGACACGAGTGTGTCCCTCCAAAGTTTATCGAATCTAGAGGAACAAAAGACAACGTCCAGGGAGGAACATTTCTCGCGAGGGAGGATACATCCGCGCTGAATCTCGGCATTTCTCCGTGCACTCACCTTCATGGACATGTTGAACCTCTGCCGTGAGTATCTCGATCAATTATTCGTTCAGTCCTGCCGAAGCGCATCGCACATCCCGTCGCCGCCGAGCGAGCGTTCGTGCAACATACAATCACTGTCGATCCGTCCAGCGCGAAGCGCGCTTCGCTACTGAACGCGAGCCACTAAACGCGGCTCGTTTTGAAGCACCGCTCTCGCCAGAATGTTTCGCCTGTACGCGCGCGATAGCCAGTGAGCGTCATCATCGTCGAGTCGTCGGTCGACGTGTATAAACATATAGCACATAGTCGCGAACAATTGTGAATAGCCATAGACAGGCTGCGAGAGTATCGGATGAATGAAGGAGTGGGGGAGAGGTGGTACGCTGCGAGCCTGCGACAGAACAGGAAGTGCACGAATACAATAATCTCCAGGATCGTCTCACCTCGCGCATGCGCGGTATCGAAATGTTTTAGGCGAAATGGTGAATAATAGATTATTTGTTTGAATTTCCTTTGAAATTTCGAAAAAGTTTGTACTTAAAATGAGATTAAATAGATATTTGAAAAAAGAAAGCGAAGATTCTGGGTGTGAAAAGTATCAGCAATATATAGTAGATATATAGATCTATAATATATATATATATACTGCATATAAGTTTGATGAATTTCAAATTTGATTACAGATTCAAATAACAGAACGCGAGATAATTGATTTAATAACTTTCAAAATAATTGTAAGATGGGTTATATGTATATTTAATATCAAAATCGATATGTTCCTTCCTCTCTTGTAATTACGATATGTGTATAGATAAATTAATTTTTTAGTAAAAATTTCATGACAAAATTAATAAAATTATATAGTGATAAATATTTATTCGAAAAATGTGTTATCATTGCGCGTCTGTGCGCTTCTTTATAAATGCAGAAAGTGCAACATAGTACAGTTAACAAGGAACAGATTGTTCAGACTTCAGATTGTTTCTATTCGACGCACACAGCCGCAGAGTTTGAGTGCTATTTCATTTATGCGTTTTGGTCGTACGACAAATGTGTGCAAGAGAAAGAGAAGTCCTCGAATCTCTCTATTCTATAACCAATCAACAGGCTTGAAAAATTTGTACGAATGAAACATGTTCCCTTCCATGTTCCATCGTTCCATATCCAATAATTCCACATTCCATTCCAGTCCTCCTTCTTTCATTCTTTCATTCCGCAGCCTTTCGAGCAATCGTGCAAATTGTAAGTATGATAAATATTTATTAAAGAAGAATTAATGCTGTCGCATTCTGCTTCTCCAAATAGCAACTAATCTACTGTTTTATAGTGTTATTGCAGGTGTAAAGAAAAATGGAAAACGATTTGGGCAGCCTGGTCGACTTGTACATCCCTCGAAAATGGTAAGACTCAAATACACGTGGGTTATAGATAATTCTCATAAACTTTGCACCGAATGAGAACTTTGTGTCTAGATGATGAATCAAATTCGCTACGCAGATTTTTTTATTCAGTAAGATTAATCGTAGCGTGGGCGATAAATAAGCAGCGATTTGCAAGTGAGGTTAGGTGACTCCAAATCTGTGGGTCTATTCTTTGTGGCTGAATTGTATACACTTGTTATACTTAAAGGCCCAATTTTTTATTTTTTGATTAACTTAAAGGATAGGTTTGTTAAATTTCTTAGTTTTTCATACATGTTTCTTTTCAAGAATAGAGATTCAGATCTTATAAATCTATTTTAGCCACATGAAGCAATTTCTTTCATCTGTTTTATTCTCATAATCTCACATTTGAAGCAAAATATGTATATATCTATAGACAGAATTTTAGGAAGATGCACAAGATGTATTTATTTTTTTTTTTTGGAAAGAATAGATTTAAATCTGATTTTTTCTATTGTAGTTCGGCGAGTAATCGCATCATCCATGCCAAAGATCATGCATCTATACAGTTGACTTTGGCCGATGTTGATCCAGAAACAGGTCGCATGACCGATACTCACAAAATGTATGCAATCTGTGGAGCAATTCGTCGAATGGTAGGTTTTTATGTTCATAGGGAGAATCCGATGATTGTATCGTAAGATTGACGAAGAACGATGGATTATTATCTAAGAACTTTTAATCTAAGTTATATGACAAGTCTATTTCCAATAAATTAAAAAAATATAAAACGGATTTGATTATTTTTTTAACTTACCATAATTCTATTTACATAGTATTACATTAATTTATTACATAGACAGTAATTTGAAAGATTTATTCCTGTCAGTAATCACATATCAAAAATAGAAAAATTTAATTAAAGGGATAAAATTAATATAAATTTTCCTTCGATTGGATTATTATTATTTAATCAATGTTTAATTAGTTATTTTAATTTATTTTTATATCTTTTTTAAAGATAAATATATAATAAAAAAAACTTTACTGCGTATATTTTAATAGACATGTGTGAAAATTAATTAAAAATAGCTTTTTTCATCTTTAAATTCGAGAAGATTGATTCTCCATTGTGTTAATTCGTGTAATTTTAATATTAATCATCGCGCGACAAAGGAAAAAATAAATAAACATTTATCACAGAAAAAACATCTACCTTATTTTAATTATATAAATTGAATTAATGAATAAATTGAAATTAATTAAATAAATTGATTAATAAATAACGATATTTAAAAAATGCGTTGCCTTTATTAAGAAATATATGCGCACATGGATTTGTGTACATAGCATACAACTTGTACTATCGATTATTTATTACATGTCATAATATCGAAAATGTTAAATGTATTATATTTAATATCTTAATAGTAATTGTAAAGAGAAATAAAAAATATTTAATCAATATTAATCTAAAAATCTTTGCTTTCGGAATAAAATTTATATTATTAATTTCAATAACATAAATTAATATTTATTATTATTATATTGTTATTATATATTCTGGGATTTTGATGCGCTTTTTATAAGCTATTCTTAAGCGAAAAAAAATACGTGTCCGGCCGTGTTTCCATAGCCATAGTTTCGAAGAAATCGATTTTTTAAATAATTATTTAAGTTTGTATTACAATCTTATTTATATGTTCATGTGAACAACGACGACGATAACGATGATAATAATATATATAATTATTCCATAAATTTAATTATTATCTATAATACTAATATGTATTAGGTGTTGGAATTAATTCGTAGCGTTTTACAAGTGATGGGAAGTACTTTCATTAATGTATTTTTTAATGCTCATGTGAAATAAATAACATTCTTTCATTAAAAACGCTACGAATTAATTCCAACACCTAATAATTTCACGAAATTTCATTACAATAAAAAAAAAATAATTAAAATTAATAACATTAAATAAAATTTATTAAAAAATATTGATATTATCATTTATACAGTACGTTTTTCAAATCATTACAATAATTATTTAAAAAATTGATTTCTTCGAAATTATGGCTGAAACGATCGAATATGTATTGTTTTTTTTTTCAAAAACAGTTTTTTTAAAAAGCGCATCAAAAATTCCAACCCTATCATCTGGTGTTCCCTTTATCAGACAATTAATGTTAACAGCACATTAATTTTGAAAAAATATTAATTACTACATAATATTATAACATTTTTTTAGACACTTTATCATGTATCTATGTTTTTAAATCACTATCGATATATGTCTACGTCAATCTCATATACATTTTTTACAATACATTTTTACAATCTCATATACATTTTTTACAATACATTTTTTTTTAACATACAAATTTGTAAAAATGATATGATTTCCTTCCATTTACCTAAATGTTAATGCGTTAAAATATTTTCGTACAAATTAATTTAGAATTATACTAATGATTTTACCGAAAATTAGTTAATTGATCGGTAGCGTCTTAATTTAATACATTTTTAGTACATTATTTCACAAAATTATGTCTACAAAAATATAATGATATATTAATGTTATAAAACAAACTAATAGCATAGATCTCTAGAAGATGTGATCCTGAGGACGTTCATATATCTTTTGAACATCCTAAAAACATCCTGATAAAATATTATAAGATGCATGTTTTATAACTTATAATATAGATTACATTTATAAGAAAGATAATACTTAATTTGTACGATTATGATAATTCCTTGATAGAGAATGTTAAAGTTGTTTCTCTTTCTGACAAATCCCCTTGCAGTCAAATATGGAGATATTACTTGTTCGTATATTTCGATACTCATGCTGCAATCCATAATGCTGTTTAAATATTCAGTTTATTGATATTCAGATAAATCTGTAAAAAATGATAAATATATGAACATATATATCTTGGTAAAATTAATTTTGAAAAATATTTTAATAACACTAATTACATATATATAGTAATACATTAGCGGCGGTCCTCATTTTTGTAAGATTAAGTAAGATTAAAAAAATGAAATCTCCGATTTCTATTACATTTAATATTCTGTTAATTATTGTGAAATTCGCAAAATGATAAATCAAGAATCTTCGATTTAATTTAACTTACATTATTTGGCTAGAAGTGTTATCCCTATTATTAGACACTTCGTATAATTCATAGAATTTAACTTTACGTGATATAAATTTGTATGATATAAACAAAAAGAATAGTTACCAATATTATCGCTTTCTTTTTTCCTTTGTTTGGCTGGCGGTGAATCATTTGAAGAAACTGATGTAGACGGACTCTGCGCTGAAGTACTTTGTCGTTCTTCACTTTGTCTTGATGGAGCAAAATTGACCGTATACTTACAATCAGCTTCAGTGTCTATCGAAATACTCGATCCACTTGATTCTGTCGAAGTATTTGATCTAGGACTGTTTTTATACATCGTTCAAAAATACAAATTATTATATGTATCATTTAAAAAATAAAAAATGTGATAAAATATTAAATATTTTAAATTACAAGCATGAACGTTAATCACGCAACGAGAATAGGTTAAAATTGATTGAAATGAATTCAGATTTTCAGAAATGAGCATTTATGAAATGAATCATTTTCAATCTTGATACATTTTTATTCATTTATAGAAATTGCATGAAGTATATTCCTATGCCTTTTAATTTAAAAATATCAGCTTTTTTTTAAGTGTATCGTGATACTGTTCAAATCTAAATAGAAAATGCAGTTTTTCACTCCGATTGAATCGAGTTGAATCCAATTGAATTCGGATAGATAAAATTTCAATTCATTTTTAATCCATTCACGTTTACTGGGTTATAAGTAAATGGATAAATAATAGTAATAGCATGAAAAACAATAAATGTTACGTTTTTTATAACATAATATAAAATATACTTATATTGGAAACTTGGAAAATTATTATATATATAATTCTCAAATCTGTATATTATCTAATATAAGAAAAGTAAATAATATTACTCGTCGCGTTCTTCCTGACTTTCAACTAATTGTCTGTCTGAACTCGTAATGATTTTACGTTTTTGCTTTGCATTATCTTCTAGCTCCTTCCAATTCACTTCAAATAATTTAGAAACTTGTAGTTGTGTTCTCTTTAACTTTTTTGGATTAATAATTTTATCACTAAAAAATATTCTGATTATTTAACAAATTTTGTTAAACAAGTTTTATTTAATAGCGAGACAATTTTTGTTTTGTATCAGCTTAAAACGCATTCCATACTATAGCAATTTTATTCATTATGTCATGTGAAGCACTAATGAACGCGGTATTGAATGGGTTAATAAAGTGTCTATCAATAACGTTAATTACTGAAATTGTTATGTGTGTGCGTGCGCGTATAAGTGTAGTGTGTACGAATGTACGCACGCTTATTGCAATAAACATATATATCTATATAGTACTAATGGCATAACTTCTCTTGTGGACGGATAATGCGGATTAAATTAAATTTAATTAAAGTTAATTATTAATTACTATAAATATCATAAAACGCGCGGTACAAAAATTTCCTATTCAATTTAATGTGCACGAAAGATTTTACGTCTAATACAGTCTGCAGTATACGTGAGCGAGCACATAGATAAGAATTATATTTATTGAGATTGACAATTATGACAATTATGTTTCTATATTATTACTATTGAATATTTTTTTGTGGTTTAAGATTCTTTTGATATAAATAGCAAATCATGATAAAATATTTTTTTTATGTGTGTGTATAAAATAATAGCTAAAGGAACTGCTTTCCTATACAAAAACATCTATATGATCATCAGGGTATTTATATACATATAATAACAATTTGTAATTTTGATTAAAAATATATGATTACAATTATTGACTCAGTTTTCGAGTTGTTATGAATTTAATGTTGTTTCTTGAATAAAAACAATTAAAATAAAATTTATTTTCGCCAATTTTAATAAATATAAAATGCTTTTTTTCTTACTATGAATGGTAATTTAACCAATGAAGATAATATACAATCACTTTTTCTATTATAGTGATTTCCATGTTTATTTCCATATCCAAATTTGCCGAACATATGGTGCACCATATTATGTTGTTTGTTATTCTATAGTCGTTTATTATATTGTTTACTCTTTTATATACGTAATTTAATTTCCCGTGATATATTTCAAAATGATTTCGTACAAGATAGAAACACCTTTTCTTATAAATTTTATCTTCAATAATGATATTACATTTTAAACATTTTAGTTCTTCCCCTACAGGCCTTACATAATATTTTTTCAATAATTCATCAATTTTTCTAAGATTTTTTTCTTTTTCTTTGTGCGCCATATTTTTTTGAATATCTATATTATCCTCTTCCTTTTTCATTATTTGTTCTATATATTGCTCATAAAACCATTGTTGTATTTGTGGATGTAATTCATCTAGTTGTTCTGCACTATTTCTATAAAAATCATCATAACATTATGTAAAAGTGAATTAATTTTAGTTTTTTTATCATATTGAATAATATTTTTGTAATAATATAAGTTATATTTGTATTGGAAAATTAATATTTAATTTTGAAATTTCTCTCTCTCTCTCTCTCTCTCTCTCTGTGCGTGCGTGCGTGTGCGTGCATGCGCGCGCGCGTGTGTATGTGTGTGTCGTGCTATATAATATAAGAAAAAAAAAGTTACTCATCACGATTGCTACTTTGTTGCCCTTGATCGTCCCTTCCAGAATTCTCCAACATATCGACTAATTCTTTTTCTCCATTTAATTTTCGTCTAAATTCTTTTCGTAGATATTCCTCTTGTTTTATTTGATCATCTGAAGATATCCTGTGTCATTAAGAAAAAAAATATTTTAATTATATCAACAAGATGAGTATCATATATGATAGAATGCATTTTGATGCTGCAAGCTAAATAATTTTGGTGAAAAAACGAAATATCTGATTATCATAATATGTAATTCTAGTTGTAAAATTTAGTTGCCTTTTGGCAAATAGAAAAAATACTTGTTTTACCCAATATGTATGTGCCAGTGTTTAAGTAAAATAACCAGCTGTTCTTCAATGTCTAATAGCAAAGCATTCACTTTGAACAAGTCTTTACAGTTGAGGCACACTAATATATTATTCAATATGACGTACTGATCCAATATATCACGTACTATTTTTATATCTATTATTTCTTTATATGTCAGAGAAAACAATCCGTGATATAATTCCCAATGGTTTTTTATAATATGAATGCGGCCAATATCAATAATTTTTCTTAAACAACATATACATCTTAGCTCCAAATTCTGACATTCTGACATTCTCATCATTTTAAATACAGATATTATTATAGAATATTCTAGACAGTCAACGACTTCTTCTATTATCTTGTCAAAATTTTGTAATTTTTTTATTATTTCTTCTGAAGGGAACTCCAAGTAGGTTTTCTCTATATCATGGGATATCTGTTCTTTCATCAATTTCTTATCTACTCGTTGTTGAAGTTGTTCTAATCGATATATATCGTCCCATTGCATCTTTCTGAAAATCCGTAACATTATAATATAGTGAATTAATTTTGATTTTGTATCAGCAAATTACATTTTATACTTTCAGTATCACTTCATTTTTAAGTGACACCACATCGCATGATCACCGGTGACCGGCACAGAATGAATTAAAAAATTATTAATCATATTAATTATAATATCGAATATTCGTTATTTTTTATGTTATTTTATAATATTAAAGTAAGATAATAATTAGATTTAAAAAAAAATTACATAATTTTATAATTAATATTAATAATCAACAAACAATATTAAACAAACTTTAAATTACAAAACTTTCTGGAAATCCTGTGACATCATTTATAAATTTAGATTCCTGAGATCATTTTGAAACGAAAAATCTAATACTAAAACGTTGAGATTAGTAGTTTTTGAAATGTAGCATTAAAAATTAGTGAATCATATCGCCTAATAAAGTTTGTTAAAATAATCGCTAAATTAAGGAAATTGTGCCGAACATAATTTCTCTATGTAAGAATATCTATATACAGGACATTCCGTAATTGTTAATTAATACTTCTGAGAGTCAGAGAGGATGGAATTTTAAACTAAAAGTTTCTTTTCCAATTTTCTCAGATCATTATTTCTCTACCATTTTTTGTCCACCATTATTTATCTAACCATTTATCGATTTATTCATTTATTTATTTATAAAAATGAAAAATAAAAATAAAATCGTAATCGAGAGAATATACAGTGCCAGAAGCTTCATAGTATACTATGCTTTTTCTACATATTCTTCTGGATATAATCTGATTGTTCAACTTAATCGTCAATAACTCGATTATAGTAGAACCAAAATTGGAAATTAACTTTTAATTAGTTCAAAATTCCATCCTTCTTCACTTCCAGAAATATTTATCTGTACATGTCTTTATAATGTTAAAGGATTATGTATATAATAACAGTTTGTAATTTTGTGAAGATATGTATGTACGTTTCTAATCGTAATATCATCTCTATTTTCGGATTATAATTAAAACATATAAAACAAAATTGACAAAAAAAAATTTATATCATACATAAAATGGTTGGCCCAATGGATTTGTAATATATCAAGTATTTCTTCAGTTTCTAATTCCAAGTCGCTTAAGTCTACCTGGTCTTTACAAATTAGACAGTGCGCCTTATCGTCGCTTGTTATCAAGTAATTATTCAACAGAATATGTTGTGCTTTCATGTTTTGTCTTATTACATTTAAATATATACTTGATCTGTTCCCGTGACATATTTCTAAATGGTTTTGTAAGAGGTGTACACCACGAAAAAATATAATTTGTAATTTACATGTTTGTTCTTTACATACTCCAACGAAAAGCTGATTTTGCTTTATTTCAAATTTTTCCTTTAATTCTTTACATCTTGAATGGCCATCTAATTCTGTTCGTTTATGAAGATCGTGTAAATGTTTTATAAATGTTCTTATATAGTTCTTCTCACTTTTTATAAAAACTTCGTCGCAATATGCACATGTTATTATTGAAAAATAAAGAAGAGCTTGTTCTTCTTTGCAATGCCTCTCTAACCACTCTCGATAATAGGCCGACATTTTTCATTCGTTCTGTACCGCGGTTCACTTAATATTAAACATATTTGAAAAACCATTTACTTTTCAAAACTGATTATATAGGTCGAAAAATATTGAAAGTAAATCTTGTACAAGAAGTAAATATTTATATGTAATATACATGACTATGTTCTGTCTATAACTGATAATTCGTATTATAAACGAAATTGGATTGAAATAGATTGAAATATTTTGAAATAAATTCAAATTTTCAGAAATACGTGCATATTCATGAACATTAATAGAAGAATAAATCCTTAATCTGATTGCATTTTTATTCGTTAGGAATTACATGAAGCACGTTTCTATACCATTCAAAAAATAATATTTAATAAACTTTTTCTGTGTATTGTGAATACTGCTTAATTCAAATTTCTGAATAAGAAATGCAGTTTTTTTTCGATCGAACTAAATACAGTTGAATCCAATGTGAACTACGTTCAAATTAATTTTAATTTTTCGAGTAGCATGAAGAATTTAATTAAATATTAATTAAATATTTATATATTAATAATTTAATTTTCTAAAAAAATTTATGTTGCATCATTATTATTGTAAAATGAATATAAGAATATGCGTAAGATTGTCTTATAAAAAATAGATAAGCTAATAACAAAATGTAATCAATATAAATTTTATACAATTAATCATATAATTATTTAATAAGTAATGTATGTAAGTTTTTGAAACATTGATTGAATGTATATCCTATTTTTTAAAATAATAGATATTTCTTACAGATAATTATTTAATAATCAATTTAAAACCCAGTATGTTAATTAAAATATATATAAATAACTTTAATCATTACTTCTAGCATTTAATAAGAAATAAATTATTGCTTGCAAGTGTATAATATTATATATGACATTTATTATGTATTTTATACATACAATTACAGGTATGAAATATCTTTATATACACGTATAATACATTGATACAATAAGATTCCTCCATATATAGATGCCATAGTACCGCTTCGCGAATTGCACTCGTAAAATTATATTTGTATGAATACTCTTCAGTTATATAAAAATAAAAACTATCATTCATTAAAGTGTGTATATAATCATTTTGTGCCATGTACAATTGGGCTATTCTAAATAAATTTTTATCAATCAAAAAGAAAAAACTATATCTCTTACATTAAAAACCATCTTTATCTAGACTAGGAAGAAATTATCTAATGTTTTACTGTCAGTTACGAATAGTAGTCTTTTCAAGAAAACAAATGAATTGATACTTTTAGGCAATGTCGTGTACTATGCAACTTGTTGTTATTGTTATCGTCTAAGGCTTTTTACATTAATTTATTTCGTACTATGATTGTGAGACTTTGAAACTGTGAATTCTTAAAAAAACTATTTTTTAATTAATCTGTTTCTCTTCCTTTTTCTCACAATAAGTTATCCTTATAACTTATATATATACTAGAAAATCAAATTCTTTAATATACTCTGAAACTTTTTATGAATGAACCAGCTAATAAGAAATTTGTATTATTGGAAGGCAATGATTAAAGTTATTAAATAATACTGCATATCAGAATTGCATCATCTCGTTTGAATATATAGATTACCTTTTGCATCATTTATATGCATTATTTATAAATATTTTTTTACGTATAATTCTATATATATTTTTTATATGTATACTTCTATATATTTGCTTTAAAAAATTGATGCACATTCTGAATTGGTATTACGTCAAATAAATTACAAAAAAATATTTTGCCAATTACTTCTGTTTAAGATAATATGGTTAGAATATTTCATATATAGTTACAAATTACAATTAAATTGTTTTACTAAAAAATGCCATCAATATGAATACAAAGATACTATAATATAACATCAATCAAAAATTAATTTTAACTTTAGAGAACTCACTTCTGTTTATAAATTTTTAAAAGTATAAAATCTTCAATTCCATATTCAATATTTTAATTTCCCTCTTATAATATTTCAGAAAATAATACTTGAGAAATATATAACAGTTGTATGTACAATAATAATGTTTAACATAAAGCAAAAGTGAAAAATAAAATAATGAGTTTATACGTAAATAACTTTTGACAGCCGAGATTTGTTATTATACATGTTGGATTTCTCGTAATTTTGATATATCTGTATGGTGTTATATCTGCGAAAAACAATTGACATTTCCAAATAAATCTAGATAGGGTCATTTTATTATTATCGCTCCTCTTTAGAAATACTCATGCGTTGTGCTAATTAAACATTAAATGTTAGATATTCGAAAATTCATGTATCTATACATGAATAATTTTAAAGCAATCGAATCGGTTTCAGATTTTTATCCTGAGTATTTACTATTAGCGCTATTATACATTTGCAACGGTTGATAAGATAGGCCAACATATTAAATATATGCCATGTCATTAAGAAATTCTCAAAAACTAATGATACAATTATATTATTGTTAATATTATAATAAACTACATTAAAAAAATAATGTATTATATATTTTTTAATATAATAGATTGGAATACAACTAGAAGTGTATCTACTTTATAAAAAAAATGTAATCTACTAAAACCAACCAATGCAGTATGTATTTCAGTCGCAAAGAATATTTATAGGAAAAATTTAGAAAATAAAAATGATAAAAATCTTGACACGACTTATTGTAATAAATGAATATGTACTGTTTATAGCTATCATATTGCACGTATTGCCATTCATGCAATTGCGTTTTTTTTAAGTTAAAAATTCGTATTCTCCAATAGTAATAATATATAAATTCTTTTTATGCAATTCTCGATTTTCTCCTTCGTCAATTTATCTAAGCCAGCCATGCATAAAAATAGATATTATAATAATATTTTTATCTCTTATATATTAATCACCGTGTGTCATCCATTTAAAGTGGGTGTGTCTGATAAGGAATGAACACGATTGAATCTACGATTTTTCAATGTTGTCATAGCTTCCATGAGATCAGTTCGTTTACTGAAGAAGTCAACTATTGCTTGACCGGTTAAAGCAGATGCCAAAAACTGCTCGACGGTAATCGACCAATCGGGATCGGCGGAGGACGTTATACTCGATGGATTTCCATTACGATCGGGTGACTGAGAAGGACATATCAAGTTTATAAATTTACTCCTATAATAAAGAATATCGATTGTCAGTACAAATAAAAATATATACCCTTTCGACAACTGAAGAAGCTTGTTGAGCTGCAGAAGCAGCTAAAAGTAAACTATCTTCAGATTCTTCTTTCTCTATATAGAATTTCTTGCCAACATCTCCTAACTGGAGTAAAAGTGTACCTACGATTTAGGTATTATTTTATTTAATTATAATTAAAGATTACTACAATATAAAATTTTTGAATACAGTAATATAAGTGTTACCTATAGAAGCGATGCAATGATATGTTTCCTGTTCTTCAGGTTGAGCAGGAAACATGTCGTAAAGAGTTTTCCATAATGCTATAAAATGTCCTTGAGACATTTTTGGCACAGTTTTAAGATCCAATGGACTATCTTTTGATGCTATCATCGAACGTAAACTACCCATACTCTGAACTTCCCATGATTGATCACCTGGTTGGCTATTCAAGCTTGTAGATCGTGATAAAGTGTCTACAGTTGGCTCTTCGGCTATGCTAATTGGCATTTCCAAGGAAGCTATGCTTTGTTCCATGTTATCAAAAAAATCCGTAGCTTCTGCCGCCACTTCGGCTCCATCTAACCAATTTATATCGTGATGTAACATAAAAAGACATATATAAATATGACTTTCATATATATAGCTGAATATCTACCTGCTGAATGTGTTGGAGATTCAAAGTCGGCAGGTGTAAGAAGTGGCGGTAAATGCAACGTATATAATAACTTTAATCTTTGCGTCAAATCAGCTGTTGCTGTCATCCCTATGGCCTGCACCAATTCCCGGAAGTTTAACAAACCGTCACGATTACGATCCATTAACTAAAACATTTTTTAATTAAAATAATTAATATTGTTTTCGTTTATAATAAATTCTTGCAAAATATAATGATTTTTTAAAATTTAGTTTCACTATGCACAATTTTATAATGTATGTTAATCAAACTATGATTAATTTATTTATACTGAACTTACACGAAATAGTCGCGCAGAAAGAGATTCAGCTTGAGTGCATTTTCCCCATGGAGACAGACCACCAAATAATATTCTAAATAAGTCAAAATCTATTTTATATGCTTCGTATGGCGGTTGGGTAGGATCATAGCGATCAGGTTCGGATTTTCGTTGGCTCATTAGCTCTTCTCTCACTAAACTTAACAATTCCTACATACATAGCACATATAATTAAAATATTTATAATTTCTACGATTTGTTTATATGGAACTATTCTAAATTACCTGCAACTCTTCCATTTTCATATATTTATCAATAATAACGCTTCTAATTACATTTTTTTCAATTCCATCTTCGAGGCTTTGAACTACCCTCAATCTATGCTTCAAGCGCAATCTTTCTATGCCACCAATTGTTAAAGATCCATATCTTGAATACGCTTCATAAATTAACGTTTGAACAGATATACTCTACAATAGCAAATATATTTCAGCTAGGTTAATAGTCGAAGATTAAATAAAATGATCAGAAGATATGTGTATTCTTACCTTATTGAGTAATGTACTATCAACTGGTTTAGGAAATATTGGACCTTCATCATTATAAACGCCACCAAGGTAATCTGTCAACAGTTGCATGGCTTCTCCGTCATCGCGACAATTAAGTAACTTGTCTTGATTCCATTCCAATACAGTCAATGCTATCTGATAAAGCAGAATAGATTTATTTATTATAAATATCTCGTATCTATTATATGTAACAAGTAATTTGATTAAATTAAAAAATTTTAATGAATTTAAATAAAATAAAATAAGAAAAATTGTCAAAATTAAAAGAAAATTTATGTTAAATTAAATTTATTTATATAATTTAATTTATACAATAAGAACCTTTCATACAATAATCTTTAAAATTTATCAAGAATTATTTTTGTTGAAAGACCTCATTAATTGAAAAAACAATTGAAAATAAAGCTACTATATTTAGTTTGTTACCTGAAAAATAACTTTTGCCCCATCATAGAAGAAACAGTCCATAATATTTACAGCGCTACTAGTTGGCATAACACTCAAGAATATAGTTAAAAACCAAGATAATGAAATAACTTTAATTAAGCCAAGCTCCTGTAACTTGGCATGTAACACTGGCAAATGCTCGGCTGCCAGTTCCTCTAAAAGACCTTGGTCAACGAGAGCACCGACCACTCTGCGATCATAATAATCAGGTAGTAATGATTCACAAACATTACATAACTGCCAGAATGCTGATTCCTCAGAGCAATAAATTAATAGAACTGATGCTACTATATTCATTGCCTGACAATAACCTATAAGAACATAGAATATTTATGAATAATTTCATTTATATTAACGTGCTACTAAAAATAACAGCACGATTTAATTATTTATTTTTAGATATTAATTATATATTTTAACACACTTAAACCGTCGGTTTTTAACCGATAAATAGATATTCAATAAAATTATATAACAAAAATTGTATTTATTATAATTAAAAAATTCGATTAGTAGGAATTTCAAATAGCTATGTTACAAACAGAAAAATATTAGACTTGCCTATCTGAGGATTTCGCCATGCATAGGCAGATAATACCCTTCGTAACGCACTGATTCCAGTATCTGATTGGAAAGCTGGATGTTCTGGTAACGATCTATGCAAATCCCTTTCGATTTCCTCGTTTGCTTGACATGATTTACCAAGAGATTGTTCGACTAATGATTTATACAAATCTGGATTCATTGCCTTCTCATTTAAAGCACCTATAAAACAATATTATTTTATGTATTAAATCTCAATATTATTTATGAGATATGTATCATTTATATATATTACCAGAAAAGGTGAGCCAAACTTCTCCTCTGAGAGATTGAGGTATTCCTTGAATAACGAGTTTCGTAGTTTCCGTAGTTCTGTACATAGTAATTCCTCTTCCATATTCCGCAAAATGAAGTTCCCATTGCTTCTCTTTAGCTTCTTGTTTCAACGCGGCTTCGGGAGTCAATGGGGCTTTGAAAAGTATCATCAGTGGCGGTTGTGGTTTCCATTGTTCTGTAGGCTTTATTTCCTCGCAATTGTTGCTCGTATTCGGCAAATATAAATTCTCTCTCGTTCTATAACAAGATTACAATTTTATGTTATTGCATATATTTTACATTTTTATTTTATATCTACTAGAAAATGTAACGCAACATAACATACATATAATTAAGTTTAGATTTTGACAAGAGCTCAGAGATTTTTTGCACCACGAAATCTCTATCGTGTATTTGGGCGAATAGAAATGATGAACGCGCCGTTGTGACTAATATTGACTTATCTGCTCCTGTGCTGGACTGATTTTCCGCCGATTCAACGAGCGTTACTTCTCTTAGAGGTATAACTAAACTGACTTGTCTTCTTACCTAAATAGATTACAAGTAATAAATAAATTTGACACGTTTAAGGAATTCATTAGTTTTAATATAATATGCTTACCCTACTTTCAAAACAAAGATAATTTTGAGATAAGTATATCTTTCCCCAAACGTATCTTTTGTTGTATGGAGTCCATAAAGTAGCATCAATGCTACCATCTAATTTCTCGGTTCCTGGCAATCTAAATTGAAGCCTGTATGTTTCTGAATGTGCCCGTGCATCCAAATCTCTCTTCAAGAAAGATGGCTTTTTAGGCACATTTTTGCTAAATTAAAAATTAATTTAATATTTATTTCTGCATAACTTTCTAAAAAATAATATAATTATATATCAATATACCTTAATTTATTCAATAAGTCTCTATCCTCATTAAATCCACTTTTTTCATCGATAAGTCTACAAAAAAGCGAAAAAAATCATTTTGTGATAAATTAATACATAAAATGTTCTTTAAATATTCTTTAAATTCTTCTATATGCTATATTTTAGTAAACTATAGTACCTTTTCATAGCGATATTGGTCAGTTGTTCCATTAACGAATATGTTTCTGATTTATGTATAAACATAGAAAAATAATGCTGTAACACAAATGAAAAAATTAAATGTTAAGAATTGATTGAAATATATGGAATGTATCATATGTGTCGATAATAATAATACATAGAAACGTGTACACATTAACATATACCTCTTTATTGTCACGTGTTACAACACGTATACTATCTGGAACTATAAGGGAACTAGTTTTGTTCAATTCCGTAATGTCTGTCCATCTTATGGTCAATTTCGTTTCTCTCGCTAATATATAGGCATAAAAGCACATGTGATTTACAGATAAATAGAGCCATCCTTGTCTAGGTAATCGTGATTTCCAGTAACTAAAAAAAAAAACATAGCCACCTTATGATTACTTTCTTAAATGTATTTAATATTATATTTTTATGTAATCTTTATATTTAAATTTTAAAAACCTGCACGAATAATAATTGACCAATTTGTCCTCTTTGGGTATATTGAACAATTGGTGAAATTTAAAAGACACAGTTTTAAAAGACTCTGGGTCTTCTTCTGTAATATCAACGTTCAATTAAAGCATTTGTAAATGTTTTTACAATGTAAATAATGATTAATGATTCTACCATCTGCAAACTGAGAATCCGGGATGCTATTTGCTATTATAGATTGAATTTTGCAGCAAACAAATTCCGTTATCTCCTCCTCCGTATCGAACGACGTAAGCGTAGCCATTAAATTCGAGTGGAGCCATTCCCAATCCTGCACAATCTCCTCATGAGTCAAGGAACATGCCACTTCTGTAAGTTTCAAATGTAAAAGGACATATTACAGATTCAAATTCTACTTCAGAGATTTAATTAATATAAAACCTAATAAGCCTTGTAATTTTTTTCAGATTGTAGTTGCATAAAATTGTAAGTGAAAGCATTGAATGACACTCTTATGTTCCCTTGGCATTTGCCGTACAGCTGACAATTATTTATGCTAATATACACTGTTATCAGCTACTATCACTACTATTAAAGCAATACTCACACATATATTCATTGTCCTTGGCTTTACATCTTTTTAAATGCATAATATGAGCAAGAAAATTAATATGTAATAATTATAATAAGCATAATTGTATAATTTAATTAAATGTATATGTCTGTAGATAAAAATGATCTCCAATTCGTTTTTTTCTCCTTTTTTTTCTTTCTTTCTTTAAAAGTGGTGGTTTGGTGTCGAAAACGCTGTCCAATGTGCCCACCAATATGGAGGTAAGACCTTTCGTTTTTCCATGTCCTTTACGACGTTGTAGTACAAAATATACAGTCGCCTGTTCAGTAATCCTATATTATAAAACGACACAACAAAATTATACATATTATAAATGTCTATCTAGAAAGAAAATATTTTTCAAAAATAATTTTAGAATAATTAAAATAGTTCTTCAATAAATATATAATAACCATAAACATTTAAAATAACATCAAAAATTCAGTACAATAAATAGACTCAAATATGATAAATTCAACTAAAAAAAATTGAAGAAAATATATTTGTTTAATTTAAATATAAATAAAAATTTTGAAAAATTAAAGAAATATGAATTATTTTATCGTTAAGATTTTTCACAAATTGCCATTATCAATAATCTCTTTCTCCTTTAACATTTATTGTTATTACTAGTCGTTATTGTGTATATTGAAAGCATGTCAAATTAGCGTCAAACTATCCTCGTTTATCGTGTCACTGATGTCGACATCACGATCGCCGCTTATCGAACCCGACCAGACATTCGCGTCGTATTTTTGTACACATTTTACCAGGCGTTTTCGCGCTCGTTATCTATTGTACGTGGCTTAACGCGTTAACAACGGTAATTTTGTCGCGTTATGACGTTGGTAGCCGATAAACGCTATTCCGCAGTTGAAATGATGTCGCGAATATCAAGAAATTGTTGTCGAAATCGCGGTGTGATAAAGACCATGATGGAATCACCGTCACGATAAAGTCACCTCCCGCGGTCGAGAGAACGGCACCTCCCCGTCAGCTGTCTCCGACATGTAAACATTCCGCGCGATCGACTGCGACTTGACGAATGACGAGTCGTCTCCGAGACCGGTTGCGACCGCTGGAGTTGGAGTTCAGATCGCGGCGTAGCATCTCGGAGCCGTTGTCAATCGGTGACAACAAGAGGCCTTGTTCTTTTCGGCTGAACTTCTTCGCTTGAAGAAAAAAGGAGGAAAATTGACCCGTGCAAGAGACAGCATTCGAAAACATTACCTCCGAGTATTATTTTATCCTATCATTTAACAACGAGGATAAAATGATATACTAGTATTTTTTCGCCCAAGGAGTTCAGCTAAAAGGAACACAAACATCGTTAGGCGCGATTTTACCAGAACGCATTGGCGAGCAGCACTTCTTGCGGCTTCACCCACATCTCGATCGCCGTCCACACCGCGCGAGGTACATATGGCACTGACACAGAACGACGACGATGACAACGACGACGAGAACGAGGACGTCACACACGCACAAGCAATCCTCTTCGAGGAACTGCCGCGGTTGCCGCGAAAATGCCGACGGTGGAGCGAAGGGGGGGGAGAGGAAAAATTAAAGCAATATACTCGCGACAGATAAACACCGTCCGTGACGGCGAAACGATCAGCTGCGACTCTTCGTGAGGGACGCACGCTCGCCACGCCACGCGGAACGAATGTCATTAAAGTGGAGAGATATCGTTACTGGTGATCGATATTGCAATTTCTACACTCTGACTGTATACTCGACATATCTCGACGACGATCAACGACGATCCGAGTCCATCTGAATTTTTAAGGCGAAAGACTGGACTTAAGAGAAATTTTGACTATTAACACGACAGGGGTACGAATAATTTGGAAAGATTAGAGGATAATCCACTGTTTTTACGTAAAAACGCAAGTGAAAACTTTTATTATCTATTATTTCTATATATTATCACAATTATATATTTTTTAGAAAGTAATAACCGCATATCATATTTTAATTTGCTAGTAGTTAGTCCATAGTGTCTGTATGATTCTGAATATTTCTGACAGATTTAATTTAATCCTAGCAATTTTGATTGACTATTAACACAACAGAGATGTGAATAATTTGATAAGGTTAGAAAGTAATAGTAAACCATTGTTTTTTTTTATATATGAAAACATTTATATTTGTTATTTCATACTTGTATATTTTTAGGAGGTACCGACTGCATATTACATAGTTCTAAATTGCTAGTAGTTAGTCTATGTTGGACATTTCTAATAGATTTAATTCAATTCTAGTGGAAATTTCTAATTGTTAAAAAGATCAAGTGCTGAATAGAGAAACAAAAGATATAAAGTAATGTTTTTGAGGCTTCTATGAATACTTTATATACAAAAGCTATGTATTTCGCAAATTATCTCCATGTCTGGATCTATTATAATACCAATGTTTCATCAACATTGAAGTTTATATCATTAGAGCAAGGAAACAATATTATATTGTGACTGTTTTTCTTCTTCAGATTGAGATTTTGAATTGCAGTACTCAGAAATATAGTCCGTAGCCAGTATAACACATGATTAATGATATCAATAAGATTAGGAGCAATATAAAATTTGATAAGACATTTAAAAAATCCACAATACAAAGGTAACGGAAAATTTGTAGAAAATTTATAATCTTGTTTACAATTTATGAATTTACATTATCCTGGCTTGATTGACCTAATCCTCTAAAGAATTACCTTTGTATACACTTTTAAGAATAGAAGGAGAAGAGAATGAAGACTGGAGTTGACATTCATTGAATCTAGACACAGAATTAACTCGCAAAATGCATAGCTACTGTATAAAAGATAAATCTAATACTGAAAGCATATTAATGTTGAATTATTTTGATAGAATGGAATGTTTGGAAAGAGTTAATCATCCAGGATCATGGGTGAAGGAAAAATATCAGGAGGTTCAGCAATTATTAGAACATGAGGCAAAGAGTGATCCAAATAAGCTTTACGAGAAAAAGTCTAAAGCTGTGGAGATTCTAATGGAGATACTAGAAGCGCTTACGCATTGCAAAGAAACTCTCTGCACTGTAGCAGCTGCGATAACTTATTTGAACATAGGTATATTACGAGCTGACATGGAAGATACAGGATTTGCTACAGAATGTTATAAAAAATGTATTGACTTATTGGAAGATAGTAAATTGACATCTGAAGGCATTTTACCAGCTATAAGCGGTAATAATCAATTGGGTCTAATTTATGCGCAACGAGGTTCATATGAGGAAGCTAAAGACTTTCTAAAGCAAGCGGAAGACTTATATATTAAGTTTACAGAAGATATTAAACTTGATCCTGTCCATATGGTATCCATTATGGGTATTGAGGAGATAGAAGGAAATCTATGTGCAAAAAGTATTCTCGAAAAGCTTCACACATTGACTCTGTATTATTTAGCACAGGTGTGTCGCGAGTTAGATGACAAGTGTAATTTTGCTCTGTATTGTCATAGAACATTGAGCAAGCAATTAAGTCAAAATAAAATAACGCAAGATCTGGATTATGTCGATTGGGCTTTAAATGCTGCAGCAATATCTCAATATTTCATAGAACAAGACAAATTTCCACAAGCGAGGCATCATCTAGCTGCAGCATCCTGTATATTGGAGAAATATTCTGAAATCTTGAAGGCAAAAGGCACTAGGGAAACCAGTGAGATCATTGCTGCGCAATACGAAAATTACGATCATGGATCAGCAAATATCGCTAGATGTTGGGCGAAGTACGGTATTGCTCTCTTGGGAGCATCTAAAGAAAGATTAATGAAACAGGCCGAGGAAGAGGATCAGGAGGATTCAAAGCCTGCGAAAGTTGCTGATAAAGTCTATAAATATTCTCAGATTGAAATCATGGAGGATCCAAGATTTGTAGATCTAGAACCAGAATTAGAATCGATTACCAATGAAGTTACAGATATGTATTTATTGGATTTTAATGATGCTAGACCGGTATTCTTGAACGTTCGAAAATGGTTGGATAAGGCGAAGGAATATTATACTTTCGAGAATCATGCGTCAGATTATGCCTGGATTATCCAAGATCTTTCTCAAGCATACAAATACTTGGCGTTCTTCGAAGACAACGAAGACAGACAGGCGAGAATGCACAAACGGCGGATAGACATTCTGGAGGAAGTAATTGAGGATTTGGATCGAGCTCGCGGAAACGTATTCGGAGATCTTGGACTTGAAGATTGATCGTTTGCAAGCATCCAACGAAAGGCCGACGGCGCATGTAATAGCGAAGATCGAGCGCCTGGCGAGAAATAGCATAAAGCACTATCAGTCGTACTTGAATTCTTTAGAGATGAGCAAATCTGAAAACGGAGTCGAGTCCTTCTCGGACGACTTGCTGTATCCAGCGTTGTATACTTACTTCCATGTGGGAAGATTGTATAATAAGATTATAACTTCCGACGTACAACAAAAAATAGAAAACATGCAGAATAGCGTTGATGCTTACAGTTTTGTCGTTAATTATTACGATAAGCATCCTGAAAAACAGAAGAAGTTAGAAAAATACGAATTTATAAAATTGTCTAAAGAATTTATCACATTGCTGCCGCTTACAATAGATAGATTAAAACAGCAGATAAATCAATAATATTATTTCTCTCTCTTTTTCATTTCCGTGACAATGTTGAATGATATTTTCTTCTGAATGGTATTTTTCTCTCTGTGCAGCAGACGATGGTTTTTGTACGAGGGAATACAGAAATCTACATCTGCAAAGCATATATTTATGTATCGCGTTTAAAATAAATGCTTTCTTATGTATTTGCGGTCAGCTCATTCCTTATATTTGTACACTTATATTTGTATATATACACACACATATATATATATATATAATCATATATTATACATTATATATTGCCATGCATTAAAAATATATTTAAGAATGAAAAAATAGTTATTGTGTACTAATCTTTTTCCTCTTTATTAAAAAATAAATAAATAAATAGTTCTATACATATTAATAAAATAATGTTAAATAAGGCTTATTGACTGAAATAATCGGAATTTGATCGAAGTTACTTCGATTTATTAATTAAAAGTACTATAAATAATATAATAGTAAAACATTGTAGAAATAATAGACTTTTTAATGACGTTGTCTATAGCGCATTGAAAAAATTGGTACGTTTAAAAAATACGTTTATAATGGACATTAGGCCATTATAGAATTAAGTTCACTATAGATTTATGGAACATGTAATAATTTATACATGTTAATCATATGTAAATCTTGTAAACAGTCATTGAAGACAACTGTTGAAAAAAAATCGAAACATTTGAAACATTGTTTATATGTAGTTTAATAAAGCATTTTAATTAAAGCATACATTAACTTGCTCAAAAAGCCCTTATTGTATATTAATTGAAAAATATATTATATAAACTACATATATATATATATATATATATATATATATATATAATACTGAAAATATATTAACATTTTATATATTAATTATATATATTATTATATATTAATATTATAATGTTACTACAGATCATCTATTTTATCTTAATAATTTTTTTTTAGTTTTAAATATTACAATATAGAAAATTTACAAATTTATTTTTATATATTTTTATATATTTTTTAATATTATTTGTACGTGAAACATATAAATGCAGCATCTCATGCGTGCAAATAAAACAAAAATTGGACAAAAATTGTTTTGTTGCATCGCTACCAGTCGCCGTTTCGGCTGATAAGATTGATAAGGTCGCTGTACGAAAGTAGATGTCAGCACGCGCAGCGAATATTCCTTGCAATCCGCGCTGCGGATCGTCCGGAGCGGTGAGTCCAGGAACAAGAAGAGCTTCGAGTCTCGTATCAGGAATACGGATTAGAGTCCTCGTCGGTGTTGTTCCTCGTTCATTCATTGTAAGTGAAAATGGCGGCCTTGGCGGGTATTCGGCTGTTGATGAGGAACACCGGTTGCTTCAGGAACTCGTTCAGCCGATTGCGATGCACGAGTAGTGCACTCGTTCAGATGCGATGTGAGCAGAGGTTGTTGCATCGTGCCGCGTGGACGACGCTTGTCGTACCGCAGGTAATATTAATGGACAGTGTGATATGCGTGATCGACTCTTCGCCGAGCAATTGTTCGCAGCAACGGATTTCACGGAACTCTTATGTAACTGAAGCGACTTGAAATACTTGCCGAGATGCCCAGAGACTCGTCGGTCAATCAGTTCAATTCATCTTAGCTCAATACATTTATTTTGGTTGCGCTTTCTTATACTCTTGGTATTTACAATTCCTTTACCCATCAGTTGCATCATATGATAGATTTTGTATATAGTTTTGTTGGAGATATAAACAAACAACCCATATTTAATCTGGATTAACACTATATTTGATCTGGACTAGACAACCCATACTTGATCTGTGCAAAAACAAAAAGAGCTGATTGAGAAAGTATAGAAAAAGGAAAAGCATGAACTGGACCATTTGTGCTAATATAGATCAACTTGAATCTCGATTTAATCTTTATTTTCTAATTCTTAGAACTAGATAAAAATATTGAGTAAGTTAAACTGAAATTAAAATTAATGTATATCGATAGAAATGAACATTTGGCCTCTGTTTTCAATGATAGTAATAATATTGTTATGAAGCTATATAACAACAACATAACGACATCAAAATTTAGAGCCTAACAATAAGTTTAATCTTTTATTCCTTTGTATGCAGATTTGTATGCAGCATTTTTAAATATTTTATCCTAAAACATGTCAATTTATTTTTGTTAATATATGTATTTAAGATTTTTATAATTGAATTTAAATTACCATTATTTAATGAAGTACTATAAAATCATAGAATTAGAATATATTTTTTGCAAAGTATATCCAAGTACAATCGACATTTCTTCATGAAATCATTTCGTAAAAACTGAACATTAAAATGTATACAAAAAAATCATTTGATGAATACAGGTAAAATGCAATCGTGGATACTGTCAAGATGTTACTAAAGAGAAACCGAAATCGATTAAGGATATCGAAGAGCGCGTATTGAAGACTGTAGCCGTTTATAACGACGCCCTTGTAGAAAAGGTTATAAAATATATTTTACAACTTTCTTCTTTCTGGGAAAAATTTTGCAGGGCTTAAGGGACACACGCATCAAGCAGGTGCGCCATTACAGTCATAAGGATCCGCTAACCCTTGATATTATCAGTCAGCGGGTGCTCTTGGTTCTGAAACTTTATGACAAAATTGAACCCACAAAGGTATCTTAGAAATCAATTTTCTTGAAATATTTGCCATGACATTTCTGTAGACGATTCTGTATTTCTTAACGAAAAAATGTAAAAATGCATACAAAATTTCATCATTAGTTTATCATAATTGTTTGAAAAATACTTAAAAATAAAAATCATGTATATATCTTTTTAAACACATAGTTTTTCCATATTAATTAGAAGAGTTAATACTTTCTTATACATGATATAATCAATTTTCTGTTGCTAATTTCTTTGCTGAAATGTCTTGAGAAATATTTCTTAAAACAAAGAATAGTTGGTTAAAACCTCGCTTGATCGTGGCGTCTGCGTACATACTGACATATAGAAACAAATCTCTTTATTAACTCTTATTTA
The DNA here is from genome assembly GCF_000204515.1 of Acromyrmex echinatior. The sequence goes on along the minus strand of NW_011627335.1, from coordinate 936,678 downwards.
CTTTATTTATATAATAATTTGCATTATTATATACTACTGTTAAATATATGTACTGTTAAATATATACTGTAAAAATATATATGGCAGAAGAATATTTACTATTTATATAATATCTAATTAAAAAATTTAAATGTATAAAATACTCTCCCTAATGTATTTCATTCAATTAATTTTATCAGAGAGACATGTCAGTTGTGCAGGAAGCCCAGGCGTGTGATTGAATCCTAATCTAACGATACATTGAATCTTCAGCTGTCCTTGGATTCACATTTTATGGACGACTTGGGTCTGGATTCTCTGGATCATGTGGAGATCATAATGGCGATGGAGGACGAGTTTGGCTTCGAGATTCCAGACATGGACGCTGAGAGGTTACTGAAACCTAAGGATATAGTGTGTTACGTAGCGGACAAGGAGGATATATATGAATAACATGCCTTGAATTATTTATGTCTACGCGATTTAGTCAACATCCGCCGTTGTTTCGATTGGAAATAACGTATCACAGCGTTTTACCCTGCCGCTCTGTTTTTTTCTGTATATAGACACTTATCATTATATGAATAAAAAATAAGCGAATTGTTACATCGAATTTCTCTTATGTGCGTACGTATCCTAAAAAATAGTAAGAAGCGTACAGAGAGCTGTTTATAAATTCCACAATTTAGTACTGTATTGAAATATGTTCTTTTATTTTATAATATTACTGTATATTTCATATTCGTAAAATTCGTATTATTAAAATTACTAACTACAATCATGATAATAATTAAATTCGTCAAGAACGCAATACAACGTTGTGTTCCCGATTTTTTTATATAAAAATTTTTTATATAAAAAATTGAATTATCGCTGATTCAATCGAACAGTTCGAATCAATTATTTTGAATTTGATTCTGATCATTTTACAAGTGTAATAGAATAGGATATTTGTATTTAAGTAAATTTGAAATTTGAATATGCCATCTCATGTGGTGCCACTGCGCGCATGTAAATTTATTTTTTTTGTGATTTTCTTGGAAGTATCTTCAATTTATGGAAGTTATTAAGGTATTTGCAGGCATGTAAATTCATCGTCGACAAATACCGATTATGCAATTCGTTTTGCAACTGCGAGTGTTGATTTTCCATATTCTGTTTTTAGTATTTTATTTGTCGATTTCTTTCCGACATGTTGATTAGCTGCAGGATAGAGAATTTTGAAATGTGAGAGTGCAGGCACTGCAGGCTCGGCAGATCCGCGCATGTACTGTGGTATGAGAGATATATCGTATTTGTGTGAGTGAATTGTGCCCAGCTGTTGCCAGCAATGCCAGCTGTGTGCGCGGAGTAGTTTGTCAAATTACGTCTCTCAAGTCAATCTTTTGGGAAAACCGCATTTCTCTCCAGTTCTGTAATTCGAGGGGGCGATAACGCTAAGTTCTACAATGACGTCGAAATTGAGGAACAGAGATTGCGTGAATAAAATCAGACATGGCTCGCCTAAGCTGCAGGAGGTGCTGCGAGAGGTTGAGAAGTCTATGTTTACCTCGTACTACTTTTAAGCTTTCTGGATGATAATAATATAAGCGACTCTGCATTCTTTTATGAATATTCTTGCATAAATATGCGCACAATTTTTTTCGTGCCTGTTCTTTTGTTCAATTAAAGTTCAAGTTCAAAGTCTGATATCTTCAATTTAAATATCAGATATTCTATAATGTTACCTGTATCTTTTGTTGGAAAACATTTATTATCATATTTTGGGTGTTTTCCATTTAGTGACACAAGTCATTGATACAAATGTCCAATCTTTATTCATTGAATGCCAAAAAGGACAGAATAATGTTTATGTCAACAGTTTCTTTTTGGTGTCAACTTGTGTCACTAAATGTAAGGCCCATTTATACATAAAGTGCTGTCTTTTTTTATTTTCGAAAATATTGCTTGTTTTTAGAAATGTCGCCAGAGAATGCGAGACAAGCGGGATCAATTATTTAACAAACGTAGATTCGGCTTGGAACTTAACTCAAGACACATGCAGGACACATTGACAGAAATAATACGTCAAGAATTCAAGAATTTAGCAACATTAGATGACAACGACAAAAGTATTACATTTAAAGAGATTGAGGAGCCATTATCTCAGGAAGAGGCAGTTGAATTAGAAAACGAAATTGTTTGTGAACAAGGTATAATCAGCATTAAAATTTCAGTTATATTATTAGAAACTTGTAATTTATAATTATCATTATTAATTTATTTGTGATATAATATGAATTTGATGGAAAATTATATTGTTATGCAGAACAATGGATAATCCAAGAATATGAGAAGATTTTGCAGGACGAGATCGAATATTTCGCAATGTACGCTGATAATGAAAATAGAGAGGTATTCTGTCCCATATGTCAGAAAGCTATACTAGGAGAAGAGAATAATTGTGTGAATTGTCCAGTCTGTAAACTGAAATTGACAGGTCGTACCATGCAAGAAGTGAGACATTTGATTAACGAGAGTATAAATATCCACGCATTCAATTGCGTCAAGGTACCGCTATTCACAATAATACCTGATAACAGTAATCTTAATTTGTATTTGATATGTCATGACTGTTCCACCTTGGCATTGATTTGCTGATTATTCAGCTGGTGAGCTTTTAATTTTTTTAAATAAAAACGTGCTGAATAATTAATATATTTTTGCGTAGGTATTAAATGCTATCAATATCAATGTGTGTCCAAAGATTATAAAATAACAATTGTAAACAATGCGTATTATAATTTACATGCAAAACAAAGCTTTAATGCTAATTAAAATTTTTGTGACATTAGGTTTTTTAAGAAAGTATTTATAAATTTAATTTGTTTCAATTTATAAAATACAATAAAAATTAAATGTCAAATTACATTAAATAACAATATTCATTATGAGGACTTTCCAATAGTTTTGTTACTTTCAATAAAAATTATTTCGGGAAAGCATTTTCCGAATATTACAAAAATTGTATTATATATTTGTATTTAATTTTATGTGACTAAATTTAATATGAATAATATCATTCAATATAATTATTTATAATATTTAGAAGCAATGATTACGAGAAGGAAAAAGTAGAAAAAAATGAATTAGTTTGGATTTCATGTTGTTATAACATCTGAATAATAACATGTCAATCTTTTTTTTATGCTTATGATACATATTGTACAAAAAAACATCCCTTCGATGAGTTCACTTATATTATTTATCACTTAATGCATTGTACATACATGATGTAAGTTGAACGAGGGCATCTATATATTGTATAAAAAAATAACATTCTTCATGCTCTAAAACAAAACAACAAATTAACAGAGTATACATAATGTGAAAATATATAATGTCAATTTAAAAAAGAATTTATTTTCATAGAATTAATCATTTTGTTCTCTCTTAACATCGGGCTATATACAACATTTTACATTAACAAAAATACTACAATATGCAGAAGCCCTTTGTAGTTTAAGCTATATTCGGTATTTAAACCTTTTGCAAATGATTTGTACATTATCACATAAATTTCCATATTAAAGATCTCATTTTATATAATGGTGTGAACATATGTCTTATGAGCAACCCCCTTTTTATCGTCTCCACGCAATTATAAGCTAAATAAAGTATATACACCTCTTACTGGCGTACTTGTACAAGTATAAATTAATAGCAGTATATTTATATCATGAATTGATAAAGAAAATTATTTGTATCTTCAAGTCACATTTTCCCAAAACTTATCTTTTCAACAAACACAATTGTTATGGACTCTTAAAGTTAAAAAAAGAATAATCAGTGTTAGCTTGTAATGGTATTAACTTTTTACTTGATGTAAAAAAAGAATTAACAAAAGTTAGGCAAACGAGTGTTCCACAATTCTGTTACAGTTTCAACGGTTTTGGCTTGTACTTCGAACTTTTGCAGCAATTTTTTTTTATTAGCAAAAAAGTGTGCGCCTTAATTGAAATCTTACAGTGTTAGATAGTACACTTATTTAATTTGATCATCAAACACAGTAAATAGAAAAGGATTAATGCGATACAAAAATACTAGTACGCGAGTGTTTTGGGTGCCTACAAAAGATAAGTGAAATAAAAGAATGTAACAAATTAACTGTAATATTCTAATACAAATTCTTAGAGATCTACCCATTTTAGCAATTTTAATTTCTTAACGTTTTATTCTAATTCAATTCGTTATGACTGATTCCTGATCTATCTTTGTAAATTTAATATATCTCATATTCTTGACTTCAGGCTTTTGTATCTTTTTTAACTGGCATAGAATCTTGAAAAGTATGAATTAATGCAAATGAGTGAGAACTCAATCTATAATCGAGAGTGTGGAGGATTTAATCTAGGATTATATCACTGAAGTTGATGAAATATAATGCGATCGAAACGAAGTTAACACCAAATTAAATATAATTTACATATAAAGAACTAAATGCTTTGGATTTTTTACTAAGTACCACGCCGTACTCTCGTTTGCCGAACTTCTTTTTTTTCAACTCTTGAATTATCTTTGCAGTTCATCAGAACATTTATGGCACTGAGTCTATCATTTTTAATGCGTTACTTATCTTTCGTAGTATTTCCGCAAAGAAAAATGTCCTAAAGCTAAAAAAGTTTATTCACAGTACATGATCTATTTTAATAGTTATATGATAATTCCTAATCGTACAATGAAGTGACAATATAAATAAAACATTTTTCGAAAAAGATTAATAAAAATATTAATATAGAAATTCAATCATTTTTTGGTCAAGTTTTTAGATTCTTATAGTCTTATAATAATTATATTTATATAATATGTTAAACTATCAATCTGAAGAATATCTCTCAAAGCAATGGAATGAATTTAATCATATAAACGTTTATTATGCGTAATTATAGAAAAGTTATACGAATATGTAGTAATTTACTTTTTTTTTACTTTACAAATTATTCCATAAAGATATCATTAGAATATTTGAATCTGTGTAGTTTTACATAATGCATACAACTGCGTGAAATAAACGTGAGAAAAAGTACACATGAGACAATTTTGTCAAAAAGTAATTATGTTAATGCGAATGATTGTGCCATGTCAATATTAGTATCAAGTACTGCATCAACATACATACTGTCAGCATACGTACTGCAGTATAAGTGTGTAATATGTACACATATTTTTTATTCAAATCTGTAATATAAAACGTTTTTTATAATTATCTATTATGGATTTTGCAACAATAACGTGACGTTGCAATAAAAAGAGGAATTGCACTTAAATTCTTATTTCTGCGTTTCGGTTAATTAACCGAATGTTATGTCTTCTTTTTGTTTCGCATAGGCTAACTTAAGTTATACGGTAACTATCATCCTTACATTCGTATATGTATCTAAACCTTAAACTTTTTTTATACAAACGCGCTGTTGAATTCACGCACTTGATCACTGCATGGATCGTCGGCGTTCCGTTCGATTGACTGCCGCAAGCGCTTCTTCGGGAAGGCGGGTCGGATCTGATAAAATATCAGTGGCAGTACACAGAGTCTTGAGAGAATTCAAAACAGCTGAAAATAACATTTTGGTCAAGATAATTATGAATATTTATTTAGAAAAATTACAATGTCAAAGAGAGATCTTACAAATAATAATTTTGAGCAAGTTTTTTCTATTCTCGTTTTAGTTGGTTCCTTGAATCATACCAACTTACTTTGTACAATTAAAAGCAATGGAAAATTTATATTTATTTAAGCGTATTTTTTTGGACACTTCCTTTGCATACGAACCTGGTCTGAGATCGACGAGTGAACAATGTTGGTCTACCCACAATAATGTACTTCTATACAAATCCTCGATACTCGCAGTTGAGACTGAAGCATTAAAAGACAGCATCAATGGTTCTAACAATATACTGAACTGATTTTATTATATTAAGGAATCTAATCTTTCAAAATTCTTGATATACTTTACATGAGTCAATAGTTTAAGATATAATGTATAAGAAAAAGAAAAAAAAGGATACAATCCAGAATTTCCAGTCTTCTTGCGTGCGCACACGTACATATTCGTCAAACATCTCTTTTATCTTGCTAGTTCTATGTCTAGAACCAATTGGAGCACCCGTTGCAGGAAGCATAGATTGACAATTACTACAAGAATAAAGCATCATGAAGCACGTAAGATTATCTTATTTATATAGATAATTGTACATTTAACAATTATTCATGAGCGATAATTGTTAATTAGTCATTATTTTAAATATATAATTTTACTTATAACGTTTTCCTAATTTATTAGGAATATAACTAGAATGTACCTAATAGACATATTAAGGCACTCAATTTGTTGTCTCAGACTATCCATCTCATCTTTTAATTGATGTCTTTCCGCCTTAAGTTGTCGGATATAATCCGCCCCTTTATGTAACATTGCGGCTTTGCTCAATTTCGTATTGGAATTCTGACTGAGCTGTGGTATCAAACTGTGCAGCATATCAAAGCCATTCTTGATGTTATATCTACGCTTCTGTTCTGCATGAATATGACCGACTCGCCTCTGCTCTTTGTACTGCCCCCTTTCTGACTCACTCTTCATGTATCCACGAGTGGGTGATAAAGGACTACCTATACTCATGGGACTATGTAGAGGGCTAAGACTTAAAGCCTGAGGACTGTGTGCGTTAGAGCTATCCTTTGGTGAGCCTATTGGACTATTGTGAGACTGATGCGTTTGATTTTTCGCATTTAAGAGAATCTGTTGGGTTGTGGATGGCTGCATTGTCTGCAAAATATCAATATGAATTATTGATCTCAAACAAATTGGCAATTTTATGTTATAAATTGATTTTTCTCTAATACCTGTTGCTGTGGTTGAGTCTGTTGTATACTAGAAGTTTGTATTGTTTGTACAGTCACTGGGGTCGTGATATGTTGAGTTGTCGTTACTTGCGTTACTTCTATTGAAGTGAAGATATTAATCAATTATAGATATCAATGAAGATAAGAATCATTACTTCAAATATTTTTCTTATTAATGTAAGAGAGATTTAATTAAATTTAATATCGTAAAGATATGTTGCATAAATCGTAATAGTTATATTCAATTGATCTCATAAGACTTTTACATTTTTCATATAAGAAAAAATAGAATTGCAATAAAAATACGTACTACTATTCGTAAGTAAGCGTGCAAGCAAAACATTGTTATTCAGATTCAGAGCTGGGTCGCTCACTGCAGATACTAGCGGCGGTGGATGTATTCTAGGCGCCGTTAAAGAAGAGCTACTTCGGGATCTATTCCTCCCTTTCATTTGATACTAAAAAAATATTATAATTTTATTGAAAATATTTTAACTGATACTTGAATATTAGCACTATTTAACAAAATTTAACATTTTTTTTTAGACTATTAAAGTAAATTGTCAGTCGATTCTGTATATCGACACGAGTAAGATATTGACCTTAGGTACAGCGAAGATCTCTTCTTTCTCTACGTTGGACGTCGTCGGTTGAGGTAACAGCTTGGTATGCAAAGTGGACGTAGTAAGATCCAAACTGGATGACCTACACTGTAGCAATATCTGTGATTGCGATGGTTGCTCCGACGATACTACTTGTTGCGTATGATGCGTCTGAAAAATAAACACAACATGCATTATTTTCATATATTCAATATATGAAAACGCTATTATATTTTAGTTACCTTAAGTAAGCTATTAGTATTAAATTTACACTGTTGAGCATTAAGATTCTGTACGAGATTTGGAAACTTATAACACTGCTGCTGCGGCTGGACGATCTTGTAAGGTTTGCTAGACATCGGCGAGAGAGTCGGTAAAGGCCTTATTGCTTGATGCTGGGTCTGCAGTTGCGAATTGACGGCTTGCGTGGCAAAATTATGCTGTACCGTCACCAGATTTTGCACAGCAGCGGCGGTAATTGCAGGTATATGACTGGCATTAACTGCTGATTGATCATTCAGTGTAGAGATCTGCACAGATTGTGGCTGCACCGGTGTTAATCGCACCGCTTGAATCTCCATCGCGTAAGACTGCGGGGGTTGCGATTGGAAGCCCGAATTCTGCTGCTGCGCGGTCGCTTGATATATATCCTGTTGCTGCTGTTGTTGGGATTGCTGTATCACCCGGCCGTTTCTTGACAATCCTCTGCTACCTCTAGTCTTTTCTCGTATGGATTGATTTGTCGTAACGGACGCCTCGAAGTTCGGTTGAAGAGCATAATTTTGACTCATAGTTCTAAATGGAAAAGAGTGATATATCCATGAATTGTAATTAAACTCGGACTTCACTCTTTATCCGTTTATCGTTTCGAAGTAATCGTTTCGTAATACTCACATATTATTCCTATACATATTCGCTGTTTCAGGTTGAGGCTGAGTATATATCTTGGCGGTGTATTGGAGATTCTGCATGTTAGCCTCTTGCTCTTCCTGAGACAGTTGTTGCACGGTATGTTCGTTTTTTATCGTCGGAACCTCGCCTATTTCATTCATTTGATTAATTGGTGTCATCAGGTCCAAATCGGGATAATTAGTATTTAGATTATTATTTCGAAATATATCGTCTTCTTCGGGTACGGGAGGCAATTTCGAGTTTAAGAATTCTTAAATAAGAAAACATGTAACATGTAAGAAACGTCATGCAAAACACAATCTTATACATCTCTTAATATTATTATCGTATACCTTGCAATGGCTCTAACGTATCCATAAAATCGTCCAGGTTCGGTTGCAACGGGCCTAGACTAGGTTGAATGAAATCCGCTAAGTTAGCACCTCGCGCTGTTGAATCATATTTCGTGTATTATAATATTTGTAATATTTCTATAAATAGTACAGTTTTGTTTTTACAATTGTCGAATAGTGTAAGTTTTCCAAAAAAATATAATCATCAAGAATACATCAAGAATACAAGCGGATATAACGTCTCAAAAAGAATTACCGATTTCTCTAGGATCAGGAAAGTATATCGGTTGATTCGAGCTGATGGTTGAAAAAAGTGTATCGGTCATCAACTCCATATAGTCTTCATCAACCATCATACTCTCTCCACCTGAAGCACTGCCTGTATTTCCAAATGCATTTCCCGTAGCCACTCCAAAGTCACTGGTGAGGCCACATTCACTGCCCCAATCCAGTAAGTCCATTGATTCCATCTGAAAGAAATACCTTATCATATTTGTGTTTCATATCTAATGAAAATAAGAAAAATCTGTCTATTCAAGCAAACAATAATAAAAAGACATCGATATCTAAATTTATTAATTATCTGTCATCTACTGTTTGTATTATTTTGTATTTTTTAAGGTGGCGGAGATATTTTTCAAGCATCTTAATATCTTCAAGCATCTGTATATCTTTTTGTAAATATATACGTACCATCTCTATGCCATCTTTGTTCGTCCAGCCAAGGATTTTGTTTCGATAGAACATACGCCATTTTTTGTATTCCGCTGTGACGGCCGCGAGCTTTCGTTTCCAGTATTTTCCTTCTAAGACCACCGCCTGATAAGAGATATGCCAATGATTCACGTTCACTAAGCGCAATTCTTATTAGGAAACGTAAAAACATTTTACGACTTTATAAGTAAGCTTACTCGGATTTTCTTATTACTTTGAGTACGCGCATGCAATCTGCTAGCAATACTTCGAGGAATTATAAACTCCTATGAATTATCTAATCAAACGATTCTGTCGCCAATTGCGATAAAGATACTTCCCAATTGCGTAATTGGGCAAAATCAAATAGTACATGTACACAACGAATCATTGCTATTTAATCATCATTAATATCGACGTTTGATTTCTGATTTATTGATATCAAGATCGAATGGTTATTAAAGGAAATTATAACAATTGATTCACTAGTCGATTATTTTATGTACAGAGCTTATTAAATGTATGTTTTATATAGATCAATAATGAATATATTATTATCGAAAATTTAAGTTAAATGTGGGGATCATACCTCGGGTTTATTGTGAGTATCCACGTCAAGTGGCGATGCAAACTGACACACTAGCGTGTTTTGCTTCAATATAACTAAAAAAGAAAAATTATTATTTATTAAAAATTTTAACTGATATTTTCAGTCTATTAAATTTTTTTGAGAAAACTGCCACAAAAATTGTAAATATTTAAACAAAAAAAACTTCAAGTTCTTCAAAAGATAGGTATATTAAGATAATTACAGATATGACCTCGAATATAATTCGAAGGTCTACATTTCCGCAAATTTGGTGATTAGGTAATAAACAGAGTGCATTTATTTCAATTAATTAACTTTACGTTTACTTTACGATTATCAACATGCTGCATGATAAGTTGCAAAAGTTAGAAAAAAGAATCGATTAAAAAAACCGTATAGTCGATTTAATTAAAATTTAAATAATTACGAGAAGCGCACCAAAATACAATTCGATTTTACTCTCTTATTTCTAGATAAATTTTCTATTTGAATTATTTATATATAGATTATTGATATGGTTTTAATAATTGTGTAATGACAAAAAAAAACGAATAATATGTCATTATTTTTTTCTCAATGTTATAAATTATTTTCTCTTATCGTTTCGGCTTGGTATTTCGTGTTCGAACAAATTGGGCTAATAGAACAAAACAATTATGTATATACATATATGTAAAATACGAGCCTCCTTGGCTCGTAATGATAAGTTGCGCCAGGTGAGTACTATTGATACGAATGTAGCACGCAGAGATGAAGCTCTTTAAATAGACGAGTAATTACTTATCCGGCCGTTCAATGAATAGCAAGACAGCCGATAGCTGTCTGAACTTGATAAGCAGCACTCTGCGTATATCACGATAATCGAAGTATCAATGAAATAAAGCAGGGTTGAAATTGAAGTATTTTCAAAAAGAAAACACAAGAAATGATCAGTCTGAAATTCGTGTAAAATTCGCTTTAAATATAAAAAATTTACTGATATATGTTTATAATTTTTAACATCAATTTTACATACTGCATTTAAAATGGATTTTACGAATTATATTGATTATATAAATTTTTCATTCTTGTATTGGATACTTCAATGGAAAAGTACAATATTTAAGCACAGAAACACTTTTGGAAACTACTATGATTTCATTTAGTATATCGAGTGTTTTGATTAATAAACGCGAAGACAGATTAAGATCGAGTTTGTGAACTCGTGACGATGCGTTGGGAGATAACAAAATAAATCTGAAGCTTATCAATTGTGTTATTCCCCATTTTTTCAGTAAAACAAAGATAGATTTACGTAATAATAAATTAAATTTAAATCAGAAAATATTCTAGAGAGTTCCTATTTTTATATTTAAAATGTATCGGTTGACAGAAGATGCTAAGTGTTTTTTTTTCTCGCTTACATTGCATATGCCAGCATCTCCAGATTACATTGTTCAGTCTGATCTTGTCCTTCCATCTTAATCTGATGCCTTTGAAGCGATTCCACTTAGGCGATGTCAGCTTCTGTCTGGAACAAATCCAAATGCCCATACGTCATACCCACTGTGGTAATCAAACTCGAATTCTATATAATCAATATGTTATCAATATATATCGTGTGAAGCTTATTACTATATTAATTCATATTAATTTTTTTGCGATGATATAAAATATAATAAACAAATCACCCAAAGATCGGTATTTCACGAGATTATTTTCTGTATAAAGTGTTATTGAAATACTTGGATGAACTTCATTTCAATTTTTTTATTTAGAGTTCAGGATTATTTTCAGGATAAAATTCCATTTTTTAAAAATATTTTTTAAATTTTCCACATCAAATATCGTGATGTAAATTCATTTGTAAACTGAAATTCAGTCAAAATAAACATCACTCAAAATTGAACGCAGAATAAGATTTTCTTGGAATTTTGATATTTTTACTAGAAAAGATAAAGTTCAAAATGAAATGAAGAATATGCCTAAAGAATTTATATAAACATAAATATCCTATGTACAGTTCATAAACAATCTAATAGTTTATAATACAATAATGTTTATTTTTTTTAAAGATGTGTTTACAAAAATGCTTACTTTATTTTAAATTCAATAACATCTATTTTGCACGAGATATGCATAATCTACGCATGTACAAAAAAATATTTTCTATATGTTTTTAATAAAAAAAGAAAAAAATACAAGTGACTAAACTAACAATAAAATTAATGTATCAATATCCTGTACCGGTAATGCCCCTCGGAATATAATTCATTCAACGAAACACATGTTAATTTAGACTGCTGCCTCTTCAAAACATTTCAATCAGGCGGATACATCGCAGTGACTTTAAGACGCAACCAATAATTTTGACTCGTTAGTAGGCGAGTGTTTGTGATTTCGACAAGCTTATCTCTCTCTATCGCAAAGTCTCTATCGCGGGGAACACCGTATGCTTTATGCGAGCTTTCCAAGGCGCAGTTAGAACGATTAGTGAACTTCCACACGAGAATTTAAGAAACGACATGAACTTGCAAACATACATATTTCTTTCTGGCATTTGTGATTTAACATAAATTAAAAACATACTTAAAGATCCTCTTTAGTGCCAATGAAATATTCGATCACATTTTTATCGTAATGTTATTACTGTTATTGCTATCGTTAATTTTTTTTCTAATCCTTACAGAAATTTGGCTAGAGTTTATTATTAAAAAAATAATAATTAATTACTTGGAGTATTAAAAGTATTAAACAATAATGTTTTTAATACTTAAAATAAATAATTAATTACTGTTTTTCAGTAATGGCCAAAAATATAAAATTTCTATAAGGAAACATAATCCAGTCTAGTTTCTTTGTGAAATTATTCTGTAAGTTTGATCGCTTACGTTCAAACATTTTAATTAATGCACAGTATATCAGAAATAAATGTATAATACGAAATCAATTACTGTATCATCATAATATGAAATAATTATAAGTGTGTTTAAACGTCCTTTCTATCGATAAGACAAATTTTTACAATAGGAATACTTCAAATAAATTCATCATTGAACTTTATAGGAATTTTATAGGAAGAAGCTACATATCTATTTTTTTTAATTTAAAAATTGCAATCGCAAAATTTTGTGGCGAGCTTTCGTTATCATCGTATTCGTCGATATATCGCAGACGAAGTGTCAACAAAATATCTATAGTCGGAAGATTTCCACTTGCTCATATCTGTGCGATGAACACATAGTGAGGGTTCTTCTCCTTGGCATTAGACCCTGGTCGGCCAAGTTCTTTCCGAGTTATTGCTATTTTGATTTTTATAATTTTTTAAGAGATTAGATAAGACAGAGCTCGAAAAATGTGGCAGAGAAAAAAAATAATTGTAAAAAATTCAATGTCGTTTGCACCCGAAATTCTTACGAGATAATTTTAAATAGAAGATTGATAAATAAAAAAAAATAATTACAAGAAATTATCATCAAAGTATGTGCCGGATTAATTAAACACGTGGAATTAATTAAAATAAAAAAAGGGCACTTACTACAAAGAATATCTTGAGAGTATTCGGGGAGACACTATTAGAGATATTTGTGTTATTCTTTACTCTTTATTGTTCATTGAACGTAAAACAAGATAGATAAAATGATACAAATGTGCTAATAACATCTTCTTGTATGCACTTTTGTAAATATATATGTTTATTTATTTGTACAGTAACAACTTTAGTAAGGTAAAATTTGTTTTTGCAAAAAAGCAAATATTAGAAAAAGTTATTTACAAGGAATAAAATATGTAATTACGCGCAAGTAGATACGCTGTATGAGTGATTCATTAACTTCTTCACACATTATTATACGTGTAACAAAAGTCCAGAGCTAAACGATATCAATGTATTTGTACTAGTGATAAATATATATATAATTATAAAAGTATTTTTAACTTTTTTGCTCATCTTATCATTAATTATTCTTTACATATGATTATTGCGATGGTTACATTATTGATAACAAAGTTGCAATATTGCATTATATCAATCTCAAAAATAAACAAAGATTAAGGCGAGAGCTTTTTTGTATATATTAATTTGAAAATTCCGGGATTTTTTTAAACAGAAAGAAAAAAAAAGGAAAAAAAAGGAAAGAAAGAAAATTATTGCTTTAATGAGACAGATTAAAACATACGTTTGTATAAATAAATATTATTATTACTTACTAATTATTACTATTTAATATATATATATATATATATGTTCTGTAACATTTTTACGATTAAACATTTACAATTGTGTAAATTGTTTAATTGTATTAATAAAAATTTGTTTTTTTATGCTTTAATTAGTTCTGTTTGCTTAAAAATATGCGCGTCATCGTCTTTATTTGCGAATTCCGTCATTTTCGCAACATTAATGATACATATGTAGCGCTACAGAATCTCATTATCAGATAATGAGTTATTTGCTCATTGCATGATATGCCGTTTCGGTTGAGATCAACCATCGCCTAGCAGAATTGCGATTATTATCGTATTGTCGAGAAACTCAATGGTGTGACAAAACAGATATCGCGTCGCGTTTGTAGAAAGATTTCTGAAAAAATACTGACGATAAATTATAAAGTGCTACACACGACCTGAACAAAAGAAATACCAAGTCACTTGCTTTGATAAGCGCGAATCCCTCGATACCGTTTTTATTTTCAGCATTTCGCGGCTTTAATTATCTGAATTATAAGAAGAGAGCAAAGATCGTGCCGTGGAAACTAAATTCGTCTGTCTTTAATCCCTCGTTAAACAGTCCATCTCGAAAACAATGAATTTTTTTTTTGGAGAAATTAATTTCTGAATTTTATGATTTTATACTTATAATTATAATTATAAAATTACTGGATTAAAATTCATTCAATAATAATAATTCTTCAAGGAAAAATTACATGAAGGACTTTTATAAAGGAAAGAAGATTCTGAGAATTTATAGATTCGAAAATAATCTCTTAAAATTCTTTCGGGATTAGTGTCAAGATAAAAAATGTCCTCGTTCTACAATTGTGTAAGCGTAGTTGTACGTGATTGTAGTTAGTAAGAATTGATCAATCACAATCAAATATGAAGAGAATATTCGATTGTGCAGGTTGATCAATTCTTACGATTACAACCTTTTATACGCTTACGCAATTGTAAAATGGTTGCTAAAGAATGATATAAATTTGGATAGATTATTGCGCAAAGGCCTTTTCAAATAACAATTGAATGATAAATATCTTTCTTCATGTAATGCATTGATTAATGGATTGATTGTAAAAATATACGGTGAGTCAAACAGGGAAATAGAAATAGCCCAACCACTAGTTGGATAGGTGGACGAGCCTCCACGGAGCACTTCCAACTCGTTTTCTCGATCTTGCCTTGCTTGTTGCTTGATCGTCGTGCGGAAGTTACATTGCTGGCGCGTACACACGGTACGCACTACGAACGTGTGCTTACGATGACGCAGTGGCCTTGGTCGATAAAAGACACACGGAGAAGAGGAAGTTTTTAGATAATCTAGGCCTAAACACAATTCACATTTTCGCGAATCGGATCAAGATCCGACGATCGAGATCAAGTTCAATCTTTTTAAAAGACCTTATATCGAAATGTTAACTGGAAGTTTGCTCAATGTTGGCTGAAAGGCAAGGGTCGATATTCATAATTCGTTCTTATGTCACGAACCAATCAGCTGTATTAGCATCTTAAGTTAAGACATTGCTTAAGCCAGTCTTAAAATAAGAATGGATTATGAATATACAGACACAAATTTTTAAGATGCTAATTTTTAAGATGCTATTTTCTGATTAGATCACAATATTTTAAGACTGTACTTAAGACAGTCTTAAATATAATATAAAAATCGAAGATAAATATCGATCAAGATCTCGTTAGCCATTGACATTACTTCATCTTTATCTCAAAAAGTCTAATCTTGGAGATTGTTTGACCTAGAAACCGTTGATGCATTGATTTTCAAGCAACTGTCATCATTTTTAATACGAGCTGCGCTAATTATGCAGAGATGTAGCGGACGTGAGATACGCTGACGTAAGGCATAAAGTGATAGTGTGCAAAGAAAGCAACTT
Organism: Acromyrmex echinatior; assembly: GCF_000204515.1. Next base: position 920,605 of record NW_011627335.1, on the reverse strand, counting down.
TCTTATGATATATGCAGACAGTACTTGTGTAAGGAAACGTCTATGGTCATTGTGATATAGAATGAAAATTAGTAATTAAAATTCATATTTTCTATACTAAAAAAGATTTTAAAAAATCTAAAAAAATATTGTAATGTAAAATAAATTGTATTGCCTCAGAAATTACTCCATACTATTTTTTCTTTTATGATTGTTTTATCAAAGTATGGACAAATTTCTTGCTTAAACGAACACACTTATTTGATAAAATAAATATCTTTCGTCGATAACGCTCGTAAATCATTATGTCGAAAGATGTAGAAAAAATTGAGGAAAAAATAGATTTTACCTTTCGCAATTCGATAGCTCCGTGCAGGCTTTTGCCGAGCATAGATGCTCTTATTTCGCTTTATTACTATGAATAATTTTATAATTCAACGATATCTGCATTATGCAACGTGAGATGCAAGAATGGACGTTAATGCGTATACTCTGTCGATCTCATAAGTTGGATTAACGACGTAAATACGGAAATCCAATCCATTCATATTTTCGAGTGTAGTGTGATGTCGCGATAGGAAATGTAATCGATTAATTCTGGTTTGTTAACATAATCATTTATTCTATATCAAGAATATAAATGAGAAAATAAGTAAAAATAAGTAAATAAATAAAAATAAAAATATAATAAGTAAATAAGTAAAAATAAAAATAAATAAACAATATAAAGAGCTATGAAAATTTTTTACAAAAAGTTCAGAGAGCGTATAAATGTCCATTTTCTTTATATTAAAAGCTTGATTTATATAAAATTTTCATCTAATAATTTTTGTATAATTTTTTAATAAATTTTTATTTTTAGATATAATATATTATAATTTCAATATTTCAATATAACATTTTGATATACTCTAAATTCTGCAGTAAAATTTTTCATTGCAAACTTAATAAATATGTTAGCGATTAGTATAATCCTATGGTATAAATTAATCTAACAACTTGAGTTTCATAATTCATAAAGATGAATAAATATAAATCTGCGATCAAGTGATAAAATGCTGCATCATGATTATTACTTTGCTAAGATTTTCTGCTTCTATTGATGATCTGGGATTGCTGACGTAAAACATGAACATCAGTTTGCGTTTATTGTATCGCAAATATGAATATAATTTTCATGATAGTTAATTATACATGAATATGCGAAAATTACCTGAGAATATGCATAATATGCACAAATATAGTTTTGTCATTGCAATAAAACTTCACTCTGTTTCTCTCTCTCTCTCTCTCTTTCTCTCTCTCTCTCTCTCTCTCTCTCTCCAATTATATCGATATCAATTTATCGTAATTCATTTTAATTCATCATACGGCTTTTAAACTTTTAACGTCAAGCATGTAAAATTCGGTCGATATTAAGCGATAATTAAGAAAAGTATCGAATTTACGTACCGAATTAAATTCACACGGCAAGATGTTTGCGAAAAGATATTACTTGAAAAGCAATCAATAGCACTGTAAACCGATGTCATTATATTGTAAGGAGAAAAACACTTAGTGCACTTGGAAACTGTTCTAAATCACTTTTCTAATTTCGTCTAACTTTATTGTGAGTTTCGTATCAAAATAATAACATCATTTCAAGAAGAATTCCAACAGATACGTTTCAATCGATAGCTATTACTGTGCAAACTGATCCTTAATCGCTTCATTTATTCTGTTTTCCGTAATACTGCGCCCAGTTTAACAAGTCTCGATTAGATCAACATCTAGTTATTCAAATCTATGTGCGCATAAGAGTCTGCGCTAGGAAACTATTTATATTTGAACAAAGCATTTTTAATATATAAAAGAGTCTTCTGCTATCATTTCGCTTAAGTTTACTGTTTAATTTTCAAAATGTAATTGAAAAAAATAAAGCAGATTCATTCATACGATAAAAGATAATTAATAAAATTTATTTTTATAAATATAATTTTCAGCTTAAGAATTAATAAATATAACATTTGTTTAAATGCAACACTTGAAAATTCAAAGTTAAACATTTTTGCTATAAAACAGCGTTTTTTTTTTATTAATTTTGCTTCTAATTTGCTTCCCTAAAGCAATAATATAAAAGGAACACTTTTTTTTGGTTCGAAACTTGTAATATTTTTACAACTCGTGTTATTTTTATCGCTGTTTACATTGTATCCCTGTCATATCAAATTGTGTTTGTATTGCATTTATTAAAAGGAAGAATACAATTCTTTTAAGACCTTATCAACGATAACGGAACGAGATCGATCAATCGAGGTGCGGCGCATCTTTCAGGGTCATCAAAGATATAATTAATTTGGCCTCTTGTTTGTCAGAGCATCAAAGACAACAGCCGATATGATGTAGCGCCGTATCCATATCGACGCTGAATTTACCGGGAAATTAATTGAAATTACATTGTATTGAATACTAGCAATATATTGCCCGAATTGTATTGTTGATGTTATTTTCAAATTATGTTTATTGCCTCGCAATTCTATCTTGTGGTTTCATATTACGTCAAACGGTACTAAATACAATAACATAATATAATAAAATAATTTTATGTCACATAAAGAAAACGTGGAAATTATTATCTTAAATTATATGTTTCAAAATATAATACGCGTATTTTTTTTTATAATTCTATAAAAAAATTTATAGAAATATACAACACATATAATAAAATATATATGTGTATAAATAAAACGTACTGCACAGCTAATAAAAAAGATAGAACAATATTCTACTTATAAATTTCATATGACGTAAAATTCTATTAGGTGTTGGAATTAATTCGTAGCGTTTTTTAATGAAAGAATGTTATTTATTTCACATGAGCATTAAAAAATACATTAATGAAAGTACTTCCCATCACTTGTAAAACGCTACGAATTAATTCCAACACCTAATATTTTTCGTATTATTTGCTAATAACTCATAAACAAGCTGACAAATTTGTTAAAAATCATACTTGATAAATATTATGTTAAAAGATTATATAAATTGCGGTTTTAATTTGATTGCGAATGAACTCAATTGAATTTCTTTGAGGTTATCAAAAACTGCCGCGGTTACAAATGTGACTAAGCAATGTTAAAATTGCACGTGTGACAACAATAGCTTGCAAGCGTACAACAATGAATCAGTTGTAACGTCACCGAATACATCGGCACATAAGAAACTTGACTGATTTATTTGGAATGTTTCAACACCATCACAAAATTTATTTCTCATGATATTAATTATTTTCTGTACATTTTTTAGATAATCTTATAGCGCGATTTTATTATTTTGTTACAATTTCAATAAACTTCTATAAATTCTCATATTGTCAACATCTTAATTTTTAATTAAATTAAATTAGCATTCTTATAAATATTTTTTTTTAATTATCCTTATAATTACTTTTTTTTATACTTTACTGTCCCATTTATTATATTAATAATATAATTAATATTAACAATAAAACAAAAATAATCGTATAAAATATTTATGAAAACAAAAGAGCTTATAATAAATCTAAGAAATGGAAGGAAGAAAATTGAAAGCTCCACTTTTTTCTATCGGGTTTCATAAACCTGTTAATTGAACGTTAATTGAATTTTTGTTTCTACTTAATTTGATTTCTAAAATAAGCTAAATGTCAGCGGGATCACAATTAAATCTTTTGACTAAAGTGTTTATATACGACAATGGGAAATAATCGCGGCGTGATGTCGTCGGGAGGGAAACGGAAATTGTCGGTAGAAGCCGTGTGTTCGTCGTTATTCGCGCGCAACTTTAGCGAGGCCGCACTTAATTGCGGTGTTGTTTGGTTCTACGGCCTCTCTTTCATTAATTCAATTGTCTTTTATCAGCGGGAATGCTACCGGCCAGCCCAGACCGAACAGCATTTGTTCGATTGCCGAGCGAGATGCGATTTTTTACTTTTTCAGAATAAGAACGCTTCTCTTCCTACGGTATGCATTGTATCACAGATATAAGACCTATTGGTTTTATCTTTTCTTTACGCTATTTATGTCAAAAAGAGACAGACATTTCACAAGAAAAAAAAGAAAACAAAATAAATCTGTAATCTTTAGCATATATATAGGTTTTATCGTAATTTAATCTTGCGATGTAATCGAATTAATAATAATTATCCACTCGAACATGCCTTCTAAAAGAACATCGTCCTCTTGTTTTTTTAATCTCGTATAATTGTGCTGCTGACAAGACTTTTAAGATATTATGTCTCTTATTTCAAAAACAAATGATCATCAGCTCAATTTTAATTCTTTCATTATATTATTTGAAATTCGTAATATTATATATGATTATTTTAAATATATTAGATTTTCATCGCAATGCTATTAATAAAAAGATCAAAATTTTGAATAGAAAAGAATTAAATTCTTAATTTAATATAAAACATAATTAACGTGATTGTACTTCTAATTTTTACGTACATTTAACATACAAAATTATTAATAGATAGTATAATGTTGCTCATATAAAACTAAAAAAATGTGTTTCAACAGTTTTCTTAAAAAATTATTATCTATAAATAAATTGTATCGACATAAAATCTAACATACAGAGTATCTCACAGCCACCGTACAATTTTAATAGTATATTCTAGAGGTAGAGTAAAAAAAAATCTAATACAAAAAAGTGTCGTAGTCATAATAGTTTTGAATTATAACGTGATCAAAGATAACCAGTTATTACGCAGAATTCACGCAGAAGCCCATAATTATACAAACACGCGTTTCTAAAAGATAACAGACCGATACTCATGTTGTATAACGAATCTCATCGTTCTAATTCTACACGATATTATTATCTTTGATCAGTTATAATTCAAAAATTATTGTGATATCTCGTTAAAATTTTTACTCTACTTTACCCCCCTTCCTTTCCAGAGCATTATTATTAAAATATTAAGAATTAAATTCTGAATTTATAAAACATAGTTCATGTGTTTGTGTACTTATAAAATTATAAGACATTCTGCAGTAGGATATTATTTAAAAAATTTTTTCTCTTGAAGAAATAAATACGAAGTCAAGGATTAAATTCTCACTTTTTAAATCTTAGTTCAGCTAACTCTTCACATTTTTTAGTTCTAAAGGTTAGAAAAAGATGAAGAGTAAGTGAATCAAGATTAAAAATTAATCTACATTGATAGAAACGGCCTTTATTCAACCCACAGATCTCAGAAATCGCCGGAGAAAAGGAGGAACTCACCTGTAGGCGAGGGACATGCATTTGAAGAGTTTGTTCAAGGACGTCTCGATGCTCAGCTGCTGAGAGGTGTTCTTGTCGTTCAATGAACTCGCGAATCTCTCGTAAAAGCAACCCGGCGTGGTGGAGATCGAGAACTCCTCCTGGTCCGGCACCGGTACGGCGAGCTCGTCTTCATCGTCCTGTGCTTCGGCCTCGAAGTCCGACACCATAAAGTGGCCCGAGTGTATCGTCTCCCGCGAATCCCGTCCGCCATTCTTCTCCCGTTTGTTATCATTGCCGGTATGATGAAAACCGCCCTGGCTCGTCATCGCCGATGGTTTTCGATACATCAATTCCGCCTGCATCTCGGCACCACTGATTCTCTGCGGACACGAACGATCCCTTCGATATGCCAATTTCACCACGAGTCTACCTTACAAATCTGTCCTTGATAGTTTTTGATAATAATTGTCTATCAAATAATTTAAGTCACATTATATAAAAAATACCTTATAACTGCATGATGACAACAAAAATATTAATTAAAAATAGATAAAATATAAAATATTAATTAAAAACTTAAAATATCTTGATACAAACTTTTCATAATAATTCATTGTAATGAAGATATAAATTAACCCTTACCGTACAAGCTACAATTTGGTGCCTCATCTATACAAATCATCCATACACGGGTCCCTAGAATCCGTTCGTTTTTCACCTATTCAGAATGATTAAAAAAATCTCTAAAAATTCACTAACATACTTTCAACTTTCTAGAATAAATATTGAAACTTTATTTTGGAAAATAATAAAATGTAGTATAATTTATAATTACCGAAAGACTCATAAGTTGGGAAAAATGGCATTTGATTTAAAAAATTATAACTTTTCATAAAAAAATGATTTCAGGATTTTGCAGTAGTTTAGATATGAAGTTTTGAAAAAAAAAAATACTAAAACTTCGAATTCTACAAAAAGTTGAATTATTGGAATATGAATATGAGTTTTTAACAAAAGACAAATAGGAAAAATCGAGTTAAAATATGCATTTTTAAAAATTTTTGTTGTTAAATAATTTTTAATGAAAAAAAATAAATAAATAAATAAAATATAAACACATTTAGATAAATATGTAAAGAAAGACATAAAATTCAACTCCTCTTCAGCTCCATTTTGTTTAAAAAATAAATAATTTTTTTGGAAAAAAATTTTTTAAATGAAAACAAACATTCAGACATTAATTTAGAGTGAAAATAGAGTAGTTATAATGATTTTGACACAATTTTAGTTTTCACAAAAAGCACCCTTTGTATACTTACGAGGGGGTCACTAGCGTCTCACGTCAACTTGAACTGCACGCCAATCATAAGCAGATTGACGGTCGGGATCGCGCACAGGGAGATCTTCCCCATCATAAACTTTTTTTTACAGGAAGGTAACAAGCGCCGAATTCATCGAGCTTGCGAGAAACTTGCACGAAGGAATCGCTCGATCACTAGTGACCCCCATTTGTAGAGTAAGAGACAAGGATTAAATTAAAAATCAATTAAATATAATACAACAATTACAACTCATAACATTTCAATATAAAATTTTTTTCTGATCTGAATGAATAACTGAGAGAGAGAGAGAGAGAAAGATAAAAGAATAAAGAAATATGTTTTGTAATATGGTAAAATAAAATTAAGTAGATTCACTGATTAATTAGATGATTATAAATTTTTTATAGTTCATTAATATTGTAAATGACAGATTATAGCAACACAGATTTAAAAATCTCAATTAAAGAATTTCGCTCTATTTGTTTTGTAGTTTAAAATGGGATCGTCGAAGTAGTATGTAATAGGATTAGACGACCTCATTTCAAGAAATTGCACACAGCGAAGTCTGGATGATAGAAGAAAGGCTTGACAGACACAACAAGTTCCAGTTATCGAGCCCCTGATAAATTCAACTCGACGCATCCCTTTTTTCTAAATATATCATATTCGAGTACTACAAGAGGAGAGAGAGAGAGAGAGAGAGAGAGAGAGAGAGAGAGAGAGAGAGAGAGTGTGTGTGTGTGCGTGTGTGTGTGTGTCAAAGCATAATCTATAAAAATTCTATACGACTTATGTCCACTTCTAATAGATTAACTTTAATCTTGACTCTTTCATTTTTTATTCTTTTCTAATTCTAATTAGAATTAGCAAAAAATAAAAAGAGTAAATTAAATCAAGATTAAAGTTAGTCTATATTGAAATGGACATTAAACTCGTTATATCAATATTATAGAATCGATAACACGAGTCTAGATATTTTCATAGATGAGTGATATACATACAACAAGCATATTGTGATAATAACTACGCAACGAGATTTAAACATTTTTAATCCGATTTACAGAATGGAAAAGTCACTATGGCGTTAAAACAAGTATTATTTTGAGGCAAAGAATATAATAAAATAATAAATTATAACAAATCTTACTAAAAAAAAGTTATAGTATAAAAGTTTAAAAATAAATCTCCGTTCAATAATTTGTTAAATATCACATGCATTATAATTTATCATTTTTTGGAATAACTATATATTTATAATTGTTTAACTATGCAAATATAGTACATTGCGTTATTAATAATAATCACATATTTGCTTGAAAATCTTTAGTTTTATCTTAACATATTTTTTAGTTATTATTACTAAATAAATAGAAAGTGAATAATAAATAAATAGAAATTTAAGAAAATAGTTATGTTAATTATATAATTGCAATTGCATTTACTGAGTAAAAATATTAATTTTTTTATTTACCATTTTTTATTTATCTTGATATTTTACTACATGAATATTTATTTTTTTAACATTGTAGCGCAGTAATAATAATAATAATCATAAAAATGAGGCTCCTAATCATAATTGTTTTATTATGCAATTATAGTCACAAAAACCAATATAAATATCAAACACTTTTTCTCGATGCAAATATAACAATAATTGAACAACGCACGATACACCTGCGATCGTATGATAAAATAAAAATCGTGCTAAGAAAAAAATTTTAATTTTTCTATAGCGATCTTATAGCCTCCGATAATCAGCTGTATCTATTAGTCTTTGGTTTAATTGTAAGGGACATGAGTGCCTCCAAATTGGCGCCAGGCTTCCTCGATACGCGTGATTAACAAGTTTATTTCGTGGTAGAACGTGGCGGGGAATGACCGGAACCCCCTCTGGTCAGTTGAATGACCATATCTCCGAAAACACACGGCCGGCCAGTGCCCGTCTTTTACAGACTAAACGTCGATTTCTATGAGCAGCCGTAAACACATGGAATTCACAATGGTCAGTGACTTCTCGGAGTTATATATAAAATTAAATGCGGCCGAGACAGTACATCGTGACGACGTATCCTATGTTCTATTGACGTTAATATAATCAAATATTAACCTAATCAACCTGGTCTAACAAACCTTCATGAAAGATTTAGTTGAGAAATTTTTATTTCTTACTTTATCTCTATTTACTTCACTTTTTAAATTTCATTATGTTCCAATAACTATGAATTAAAAAAAATTTTTTTTCTAAAATAGAATTTTTGTCTCCGATGATTTTTCACGACTAATGCGTTTCTATCAATGTAGATTTACTTTAATCTCGGTTCAATTTATTCTTCACCTTTTCTAATTTTTATATCCATTTCTACCAATGTAGAATAATTTTAATCTCGGTTAAACTTGCTCTTCATTTTTTTCTAATTCTTAGAACTAGAAAGAAGAATTTATTAAAATTAAAGTTAAGATAAAAATTAAGATTAAAATTAAACTATTGTACATTGGTAGGAACGATTATAAGCCCAGTTCCACCAATGTAAGATTAACTTTAATCTTGGTTTAATGTACTGTTTATCTTTATATTTTTTTAATTCCTAGAAAAAGATAAAGAATAAATTGAACCAAAATTAAAATTAGTCTTACATTGATGAACCTGAGTATAAATATATCGCGATGTTCTAATTTTCTAACATAATATATTTCAAGTAAATTATTTTTGAACCTATGTTACTGACTTGTGGTTATCAAATGTATTTAAATGCAAATATAGGACTAACAATAATAAGAAAGATGTTTTTGTAATATGTTCACGTGTTAACTGAATGGATGGGAAAACATGTTACTATTTATAGTCTAACAGAATTTGTAGAATTTCATATTTATTATAGCTTGAAGATAATTTCATATTCCCATGTCTAAAAATATGGATTACTTCAATTGACCTGTACATGAAACATTTATTTAAGATCACACCGTGTTTCTTATTATTAAGTTATTACGCGGCTGAATTAAAAAATATCTAATTTATATTTAAATATCTATAATAATTTGTATTATATAATTATAAATAATATCAATTTTAACACATTATGTCTAATATCAATATAAGATTCATATTAATGTGCAATAAAATCTCTGTTTCATTATCATTTTATATCATTTCGTTAATCATTAGGAAGATAAGTACTCAATTTACATACTAATAATGGCATCATATTTTAAAGGTACCATTGTTATTAATGTAATATTATTAATAGCATTGATTTGATGACTCCCAATTGCTTGCGAGATTCTGAGTAGGACTCTACATTTTGCAATAGAAAAAAACATTTCATACGTTAAATTGATTCTTGTTAAAATTTTTGTGTTGAATTTTTAACATATCGAGTATTATTTTAACATAATGTGATTTTTTTTATGTTATTTGAATATTTTATATTAAATTATTATTTTTTGTGTTAAAAGAATAATTTTTTAAAATTATATTAATTTAAAAAATTACTTTAAAAAATTTTTAAACAAAAAGGGCGGATCAAAGCTGAATCATACGAAATATGTTAAATTTAATACCAATATTTTAACAGTTTATCATATCTTGCTTTATCATATCTTTCTGTTTTATCATATATATATATAATGCTATAAACAGAACATGCTATGAATAGAAGGAACGAAAATTAGGAGAAATCGTATAACTTCGAGGACCAAATTGCGCTTCATTATGTGAATGATGAAACAAGAATTTTGAGCGAAGCAATTTAACTTATTAACGTGACCTATTAACACTGATTGCACAAAAATCGAGCATGTATTCGAGAATCGAGGCATCACCCGTTATAATCGGTTTCCCACGGATTCTTCCCGCTTGTTACTATTCAGCCGTTAAATTCTGAACGGTGTTTCAGCAGAAAATAATATCTTTCTATATAAGATATAGAATATTTAACTATATATAAGATTCTTTCAAATCGTATCACTATTATCGTACCACTCGATTGCAATTGATTACAATTGTCGTAAGTTCGAAACGCGTCAGGTCTTCTCGATTGCCTTTTTCCCTTTCAGCAATCTTACGCAAGTACTTGCGACAACTCACACGTCATTTTCCAGCGAGCGGATTCAGCGTTATGGCATTAGATGTCGAGAAATGTGAAGGTGTCTCAACGTTGCGAATCGTGCGCACAACTTGACACGTGGAAAACGATAATTTATGTACGTGGCACGTAAGACTATCCCATCGTACATCCGCATTTTATTTCAGTAACGTATCGCCAAAGTAATTTCGTCAATTGTTCGCTTTTTGTTAAAAATACCTGCAATGTTGAAAATATCATTGCTTGAATTATGTGATGAAACTCTTAAAAAAATTTTATTTTTAATATAAAACTTAAAACATTTTTCGAACTGCAGCTTTCGCAGCTAATTTAATTGATGATTGTTTTACAACAAGAATATTAATAGAAATTGTTATTTATTTAAATTTAATAATACATTTTTGTAAGAGAATTTGAAATTAAAATTATTAAAGGTTAAAAAAAAAGACCGTATAGTAAAATAAACGTCCAAATTTCTAAGTTCCAGTTTTTAATGTATCAACCAGTAAAATTAATTAGTGCATCATATTTCTTTGATTTCTTACATAAAGTGTTCTTATTTATTATATTAAATATATTAACCTCAGTTTAATTAATTGGCACACTGCAATTATTTGATTTCTTACATAAAGTATTATTTCTTAGTTTTCTTGAGCCAGTTTTGAACACTATTCCGTAACACGCCGGTACCTCTCGCTATCTATAAAGTATTATGCCCTTTGACCCTCTCGAGCCGGCTCTATCGCAGGGCGAAGTCAAATGTCTTATCCGTTCGCTCGTTGTGCAAGTGCGCGCGCCGCTTAGATTTCGGATCGTATAGATAAAAACGAGTATTTACAGCAAATATTGTGTAAGGCAGAGATTTCTGTCTCATACCACTTTTTCTGTCTTTTATGTACGCAAGAATATCTTGTTTAAAAATGATCACGTAAGCAACGAATACCGATTTCCAAGATCGTATGGAACAAAGTATGATTAAATTACAGTCAATGGAATTTACATAAAACACAATTTATAGCATTGATATATTGATACGTGTTAATAAAATTTTTGATTTACGATTTGATGACGACGTGTTTTTGGCATTTCTTCATCTAATCCAGCGAGAAGAACCAGCTATTTCTGACTCAGATCGAGCAGTGGAAAATCTCGTGGTTCTAACTTAAGTGTAAAATCCTATACTTTTCAGCGTAACAAAGATTTTAAAAATCATACATATTGTTAGTAGATTAATCAAATATTTAAATTGAGCTATGACTCATAGATATAATTAACAATGAAATCTGATTGATCAATGTAATAATTAAAGGCGTGCACACATGTGTGCATATTTATGTATATTATTATGTATATTTATCAAGCCAGATAATAAATAAGAAAGTAAATCAAATAAATAAATGAAATGAATAAATAATAATTTGATTTTGTAACTTTGCAATTGACAATCTATATCATATACATAAATCAAAGCTTTTTAATAAAATGATATCATTAAATTTTAATAAGAATCATCATTATCTGCCGTAAATTGCGCAATGTTAGAATAGATAGGTCCACAACTTTGTTTTAAAAAGCCTTAAATCATAAGTCGAAAGAGATTAAGTAACAATAATTTTTGTCTTTAAACTGTTTTTGCGCAGTCTTTAGGCTTTAATCGTTAGACTTAAGCAAATTGAGCAAAATCCAATTCTTACGGCCTAAAAGAATAAGTTCTGTGACTGATATATCGTCTCTTACAACTTACAGCTTACGGCTTATATGGCTTCTTAAAGCAAAGTTGTAGACTTGTAATTATTAATTATGTTATATATTAACTTATCTAATTGAATCTGAAATACGATTTATAACAAAGAATATAGGTTAAACTATATTCTTCCAAGATTAATTTAGATTATTACATAAAACTATGATATTATTTTTAACCCGTTTGTGTGATTTATTGCTAATATTACATCCATATTTTTCGTGTATTCGTATAATTTAAAAACAATTAAATTTATTTGAGATTGCTATTCTAATTATAATTGAATATAGAATTCTAAATTTTGCTTCGAAAGCATCACCTCCGTTTCTTAGTATAATTGAAAAACACGGTTTTTTATATATATTAACAGAGAATATAAGCTAAACCAAGATTAACTTGGATTACACTATTACATAAAACAATGCCATTATTTTTAACATGTATGTATTACTACATCTAAGTCTTTCTGATTTGTAGAATTTAAAAACAATTAAATTTATTATTTGAGATTGCCATCCCAATTGAACACAGAATTCTAAATTTTGCTTCGAAACATTCGGTAATACGTAAAAAAGCAATGCAAAAAGAAACGAAGACGTAGTATCTGGCAAAGATGTTTTTATTATTTACTCTGTTTTGATTCGCCGGAAGCACCAAACACGTCCCTAATGTTTCTGACATAATATTTACACGCCGAGCAAATAGGAGTAGCTCCTTTAGCAGCTCAGGAATTTCTACTTTTCATTGAGTTCTGACAATAAGGATTATCGGGGACATCGGGGACGATAATAACAGCGGTCGAACGAGTGCGTGTATTTACATGTTGCCTTCTTATGTCATTTCACGTCGGAGCAGGATAGACAAAAAATCGTGTACGGAAAAAAATGCTCACGTATGAAGAAGTGGCAGTGGTACACGTATCATAATTGTCAATAAGTAATTCTAAATGATTGATTCTGAGTCCTGAGATTTTGGATGAATAAAGAGTTGACGCATTGGTCAATTAGTGGAATTCTTCAATTCGTTAGTTCTTTTCTCGTGTGAGATCTTGGAGCGATTTCTAATCATCGTGGAGATAAGTTTTAGAGACAATATTTCAATCATATATTTTTTGTCTATGAATCATTTCATCGACTGGATGATGTTTAATTGTATAAAGACTAGATACAAAACAATTTTAAAAGCACCGATGATTAATATCTATTATTTGAATATATATATATATTTTTTCATAACAGTCTTATAATATATAACAGCCTTGGTTAAAAATAGGCATTTATATTTTTTTCATTAATTTGAAATTCTTTTATCTGTAATGTTTCCTGTTAGTTACCGATACTTAAGTTTAAAGGATTTTGGAAACAAAGAATAAAATTTACAGCAAATGCTATAAATCAATCTTTGAACTAAAATGTGAAATAAAATGATTAACAAGATACTTAATATTTTTTATCAAAGATGTATATATATATCTTCGAAAAAAAAGATGAAAGAGAAAAATAAATTTATCAATTTAATCACATCATAACGAAAAAATTGCAGAAAATCTCAAAAGCAATATATGCACCGCTAATATTTGACAAAAAAATTACAAAACGAGTCATTTCTCTCACTACTCCAGTAGTTCTGGTGTTAAATATAAAAGCGGACTATATATTGCTGAAATAGTTTATGTTAGGCGCAATGAAACATCCACCCATTTCAACAAGCCAAAAGCTCCACGTCCAAGAAAGAGGAGCGGAAAGGAGAAGGAAAACAAAGAATACGGCGTGTGTACCTAAACAAACGAGCGACCATGTACACACGACTTCTTTCTCGCTATGTAAATTTTTACATATTGTCGCCATCTCCTCTCTTGTCGTTTAGATTCTCTCTATCTCTCTTTTCCTCTCTATAGGATGAATTGTCCGACGTTCGTTCGGAATCGGTTGAGGCACATCACAATTCTCCTTATCGCGGTCGCGTCACTCCACTCTGCGCCACGATTTTATCGCGGCCTGGCCTCGCGTTTCATGGAAATCGCCCGCACGTTTCTATATAGTCGTTACTGCTGTTGCTACTGCTGCTGTTCGTTCATTCTCTCTTTCTCTCTTTCTCTCTCTCTCTCTCTCTCTCTCTCTCTTTCTTTCTTTTTCCGCCCACAGATCAAATAGCACAATTAAGCCTCCGCGTCTCCCGAGTTGTTATCATTCTCGTTTCGCATTCACGGTTGTCCCCTCGACGTCGACGATCAAGAAAAGGACGCGACCGTTCGACATCGTGCACCAGATGTTGGTCCAATCCGCGGGAATAATCCGCGTACGAATGTGCGACGTATGTGTGCGCGCGCGCGCGCGAGCAAGCGAACGCACTTTGCGATGAATTGCGCACAATGTGTATATGTATATATT
>NW_011627335.1:807364-905834 GCF_000204515.1 Acromyrmex echinatior | reverse complement strand
TTCCCGATCCCCGTCGGCGGTTGAGGGGCACACGCTCGCCAGGCACACACCCGGAGATCTCAGCGCGTTCCCGTTCGCTCCTTTCCCTTCGTCAGACTGGGCCGCGAGGCGCCGCGCCCGGACGCGGCCCGTACGCGTTATTGCACGGCACACACTCGCTCATAACAGTACGGCGATAACGCCATTTGTGCGCGGAGTCCACATTTGCCCACAATTGCCCGCGATACGGTACACGACTGGCCAGACAAGCTGGCAAGCCAGGCTGACGGCGCCGACCACGCGCGCCACTACGCACAGCTGACGGAGGAATGCGGCCGCGAGCGCCGACCAATGGCGACGCGCGCAGCTCCCCCCACCATTCACTCGATGCGGCGAGGCGGCTTGCCACTGACGCGGTTTTTTTAAAATTGTCCACAGCACGGAACAAAGGTTCTGTGACATGTATTGGGCAAAGTTGGAAAAAATTATGTTTTAAACATGCTTTAAATGTTTAAAACATGCTTGACTGATGTTTTTAACATGTTTTAAACATGTTTTTTTATAGTATTATTTAAAACATGTATGAAGCATAAAGATAGTTTTACTTTAAAAAACACAATGTTTTGTTTTATAAAAAAAAGCAAAAAATAAGTTTTGATTGGAATTCACTCTAAATAATTCCATAATACTAGTAGCTAGTAATATTTAAGATTACATAAGAGTAATATTTTTTTCCACCTAAGGAATGTATGGTATATCGTACGATAGTCATAGTTACAAAATTATTTATTTAGAGATGATACGTTATCTCAAGATATCTTTGCAATCTTTATAATTCAATCTTCAAGTAATAGACAATTAGTTGTAAGCAATTCGTAGTAGCGAACAGTACATTAACGAAAATGGCTCAAACGCGACCCGCGTGTCATAGTATTCACATTTAAATTTATCACTGTCTAGTTCTATGCAAAACTGTGTCATCCATTCGGATAAGAGATTCGCACAGAATTAGACAGTGATCAATTTAAATGTGAATGCTGTAATGACGATTTCACCTATCATTATAATGGTATGAGAAACCATTTATCAAAAAAATATATGTTTTTTGACGAAGAAAAAAGAAGATGAATTATTAAATAGTTTTCAAAAGGAAACACATCATCGAGTTAATTTCTAACTATTATATTATGACAATTATTAGCATGATAATATTTTTCAATACAGTAAAAATTGCAAAACAATAAAAGATTGATGCGAAAAATAAAATTTTGATATAAGAAATTCATATTTTAAATATGATCGTATTTCTGATATATGATGTTTTTTGACATTTATTCAAAAAACATCACATAACGGAAATACGTTCTTACATAAAACATAAATTTCTTGTATCAATTTATCATTTGGCTGGAAAATATTATGTTGGAAAATGTCATAATGCTAATTGTCACAACGTAATAGTTAAACCTCTGATCTGTGTTACACCTCTCTCATATGCTTGTTATGCACACGCTGATTATTTAATTGCCTTAAAACAAGCATATGTTTTAATGTTGGTTTCCGAACAGTGGATTTTTCGAGAGGTGTTTCTGTAGACAAAGATACTCTCGGGAGGTTGCCGGCCTTTTCCGAGAGGAAACATGAGCGTAAATATTTTAGTTCTTACTGGGATTGAACCCGGAATCTCTGGCATGGTAAACCAGTGCGCCGTCTGCCACGCGCTCACAAATTATATAATAATATGTATAATTATATTATATATATATAATTTTATATATGTAAGTTTATATATAATTATATACAAATATATACAATTATATATAAAATATGTCCATTTATACAATTTATTTTAATTATATAAAATTATATATATTTTTATATAATTTATATGTATAAAACATTTTTTCCTGGATATTCATTCATATCTAAGATACACCGGAATATAATTAGTAAGTGCTTATAAAGAAATAATTAATTTCTCATTAGTAAATTATTTTTTACCAATTAGTCATTAAAAGATCTAAAGAATCTAATTTATATGAATCGACGAATTTTATACGCGAATAATTTCAAGAAAACAATAATCTACGCATTTTTATAAAAAGACTAATCGGAAATGTTAAGTAAAAATTTTTTTGAAAAAGGCTGCTTATTGTTAATTAACAAATCTAGTAATGCAACTATCTATTTTTTCATCTCAAAAATATATCAAGTTGATATTTTATCCTTGTCATTACATTTTGTTAACAATTATAATAAAAGAGCTATAAAAATTAATATTTCTATAACAGACACAAACGGTTAACAAATGCATTTTTTTGATAGGACAAATATGTGTAATTATTGTATCTATTTGTGTTACACAGAGAATTTATTTTTAGAATTCCATGTCCCAGCCAGAAAATTCATCCGGTGGAATATCGCGGTCAGGTGGATATCTTTCAAAGTTTCGTGTATCGAGTTGATGTCGTACCTAGAAATAAAATAGATAATTTTAATACCAATTTTAAATAAAATTTTTGCATAAAAAATAAAAAAATTGAAAGTGTGTTTTATTTACAAATCCTATTGATAAAAAGTATAAAATTTGCAAAAGTAATATACCGTTGGTACAATGGGAGCCGGTAGAGCCAATCTTTGAAGCGCTTGCCAGTTAAATCCGGAAAACCATCTAAAAGGACAAAAATATAAATTATTATAAAGGAAAAAGTAAAACATAGGCTATTTAAAATTTATGTATAACTAAATATATATTTGTATAACTGAGAAATTAAAAATTATATAATACAAAAAAAAACAAAATGGAAACCCATGTTACCATCTTTTTTCTATTTTATATTAGGTGTTGGAATTAATTCGTAGCGTTTTACAAGTGATGGGAAGTACTTTCATTAATGTATTTTTTAATGCTCATGTGAAATAAATAACATTCTTTCATTAAAAAACGCTACGAATTAATTCCAACACCTAATATTATATTGGAAAGCATCTTATTTTATAAAATAAAAAATATCTTCTACAAAATGCTTTCTCACAAAGATATTTAAACATGAAATGTTTCTTAAAGGTGTTATTATTATACGTATATAATATAATTTATGAAATGTTTTTAAAAATATAAATATTTTTTCTCTTCTTTGTAAAATCTTTCTGACGACTTACTTGTGATCGCGAATATCTTGTATTCCGTTTCGCTGGTAACCCAATCGTTCGGAAGCGTTCAAACGGAGTAGTTTCTTGATGAGATTATTGGCGTTTTTGTTGACGATGTTTGGTATACTAACCATTTCGATTCCCTTGAGAATATTATTATAAGTCGTCATATGATCGGATCCTCGGAAAGGCGGCTTACCAATGAGAAGCTCATGAGTTAGAATACCGAGAGCCCAATAATCCACCGCTCTAACGAAATGAAGAATTAAATGCGATGGAAAAAATATATAGAAAAATATATAGAGACAATAATATGTAAATATAGAAAAACATAGAAACAATATAACAATTATAATGAATGTTAGAACAATCTTAAATTTCTTACCTGTCATGGCCTTTATTCAAAATAATTTCCGGTGCGACATATTCTGGCGTACCGGCAAATGTCCACGTTTTGGCCGGACCAATTTTCTTACTAAAACCAAAGTCCACCTATGGAAGAGAGTTAATTTTTTTTCTTGTAGAATTTCTCATTCTCACAATCGGGCCCGCTGCAATAAGCAGGTGTGTAAATTATATACAACACAATAAAAAAACATTAACAAAGAAAGCGCTAAATTAAGTTTTAAAAAGATCAATTCTCCATAACCAATTGCATATGCTTGCTTCTGTTAAATTTAATTTTTTCCAAAATTTGTACTGTACATCACCAACCGTTGGAATAAATAATTGTTTATTTCCTGATGCTATTAAAATCTTTCAGTATATTCAGAGCCATTATATTCAGTACATACAAAATCATTTTAGCATCAGGATATCGATTGTTTTCCTAGAATAGAAACGTGAAAATTTTCTCTATTAATTTCAATAGTAAACAAAATTTTTATCTTTCAGATTTCTGTTCTAGTTACATAATCAAATTTCATCCTCTATAAAAAGATATTTAGAAAATTTTTTAAAGACTATCCTATTCATAAGATTGTAAATAGAAACATTAAGAGGGACAGCAAACTCTCCTTTGCGCCTTATATTTCATAGCATATTTCAGCAGCAGGCCCGATATAATAATCTCTAAATGTATATTTTAAAGAAACTTTAATAATCGCGTAATTGGAAGTTAAGTTATTATAATTAAAAATCAAGTGTCTCACCAATTTTAAATAGCCACGTGTATCGAGCATAAGATTTTCCGGTTTGAGATCTCGATAAACAATGTTTAGTGAGTGAAGATGATCGAGGGCTTCTACTACACAGCCCACCATAAACTGTGTAGTGGTGTCATCGAAAAGACGTCTCCTTTGAAGAGTTGTCCAAACATCTCCGCCGAGACATACTTCCATAAGAAAATAGACATACTTGCTATCTTTGTACGTTTGATAAAGCCTTAAAAAATGCGAAAGTATATTAACTTTGGTTTAATTAATATTGTTTAAAAATTCTTTCGTTATACTTGATTTAACTTTATTAGTCAATTATTTTTTTGTTTACATATTTTTATTAATCTTGATGTCGACATTACAAATTTTATGATGTTAGTTGTTTTTACAGTTTATCAATAATTAAGAAACAGAAATAAATTAAAATATATTTATCTTATATTAATTTCAAATATCATTTTATATCAGCAATGGTAGTTTCATAATATTACAAGTTAATCGTGATTGTAATATAAAATTTCAGTGAAAGATAACTTACTTGCATATAAAAGGAGAATCGCATGCTTGCATAATATGTTTCTCATTCAGCACATGCTCTTGCTGTTGTTGCTCGACCATGACCTTCTTCTTAAGTTTCTTCAGAGCGAAGCTCTTATTCGGGTTGGATCTGAGTGTCACCAATTCGACACGACCGAATCCACCAACTCCTAACGTTCCCCTCGTTTCAAGGTCGATCAAGGTTAAATTTGCATACTCGTTAGTCCACTTTTTTGGGGTCAATGAACGCTTTTGCTTTTCATATTCAGCTAACCAGTTCTTGTTGCGAATCTCATCCAGACTGCCCAAATAGTTCAGGAATGACCTGGCAATTTCTTCGAATTATGTAATATTTTTAACATTTTATATTTACGAAAAAAAATTCTTAAAATCGTTGTCCGTTGATTAATTATGAATGTCTCTTTGTAAAAAATAAAATAATATTTTTATATAATAGTTAATAGTAACAATCTTAAGGGATAAGTTTCTTAATTTTTAAAATTTATCTTAAAAAGAATTGAAATATCAAAATAAAAAAAAAATGTTACAGTAATTTGAAGTAAATGACTGATATCTTAAATTAAATAATTCACGATTATTTCATAGAAATTGAGATAGCTTTTGCAACTTATATTTTTTAAATTTGTTTAATTTGATAACATACAACCAATTTGACTTCAGAGATTTATTAATTATAAAATAACGTGTGTATTAATTAAACTCACGTTCTGTCCAAAGTCAAGCATTCGACACCAGGTGCAAGCGCGATCGCGTTGGCACGTCGTTCACCCTCGTCATCGTAGAGAGCCAATTCGCCGAAGTAATCTCCTTTGCCGAGGACTACTAGTTCCTCTTCGCCTCCATATTCGGTGTCTTTGGTGATTCGTACGTTGCCACCGCTGATTATGTAGAATTTTTCACCCTTCTCGCCCTGCCGCAGTATTTTTGCTCCAGCCGGGAAAAATTCCTGCAAGCATTATTATAACGTTCTTTTAAGCCATATTATAAATTAAGCGGCGAGCAGAATGATATCATTTAAAATATCTTCTTACTTACTACTCTTATAAGATCGGATATCTTCGCGAGCACATGATCCTTGGGTTCCGGAAGTTTTTGAAGAACGGAAACGCGTTGAAGGAAACGGATATTGCCCTCCAGTTGTTCCTGAGCTGTTCTCATCATTATAGTTAAAAATACTGATCTGTCGAGAACCCATACTTTTCCAGCTTTCTTTACTAAAACACAAAATTAGATACATGTATTAATTTAAAAGCATTAGCACTTCTTAATTCTCAAGAAAATTTTTAATTTTTTAAATTTCCATGATATATAATATGTTTAATAATATTATAAATTACTACAGATTTGAATATACAGGGTGTTTGGAAAATAATGATAAATCTTTCGCATAGGGAATAAACTAAACTGAGAAGAAAAGTCTTCTACCATTTTGCAATTTTCGTAATAGTTAACAAGATATTAATTGCTAAAAATTGCCGAAAATTGATCTTTATTTTCCAAACATTTTATTTCCCTTGTAAAATTATAAAATTTCTTATCTTATAAAATTTCTTTTTTTACATTATTTATATAAACTTAAATATATTTGTATTTAATTTTAAGAAATATTTCCTAAAACGTGTAATAAATTTTTAGAAATGTTAGATTTTTTAATTCATTTTTCATACTTACCGCTAATAGATCGAAGTCTTTTTGTGTTATATAATAAAGCAATTTCTCCAAACGCAACTCCTGGTCCGAAACTTCTTTGGAATTTGTTCCCCTCGTAAATGTCAAAATCTCCTTCCGCCGATACGTACAAGTGCGAGCCTGTAAATAAACAATACGCTTAAAAAATTTACATGTATAACTGCTACGTTAATATTTATTAAGTAATTGTTCTATAGATGTGTAATAATATATTTCTAGAATTTATATAATAATATATAAAGTTTTCATGAAAAGAGCTATACCTATATCGCCCTCTCGGATAACTTGAGTATTAGCGAGAATTTGTTTTGGATACATGGCAGAAACGAGTGACTCCACTTGATTTTCTTCAAGATTACCCAGAAATTCGTTCTCCAAAATAGCCCTTTTAATTTGCCTGGCACTCCTATAAGTAAAAAAAAGAACGACAATATTACGATCTATACTTTTTCGAAAGGAAATAAAATAAAACTTATATCAATTAGAAAATAATTACATAATAGACAATTAAAAATTTATAATCTTCGAATATCATTATTTTTATTAATTATTATATAAATTTCAACGCTAGCTACCATAAATTATATTATAAATTATTAATTTATCAATATTTATCATAATTATTTTCTAGTTACCTGGCATCTTTCTCGTATACGGGTGTCGGTGCCGAGGGTGGCGTTGGCGTTCTTCCGATGACGCCACCCCTTGGATTATTTACGTGTTGTTCGCCATTGTTCACAGCATTGTTCGCATCTTCTAATCCAGATTCTTCTTGATGTGATGGAAGGTGATTGACATAATTGGCCTCAGACGGCGGTGACGACACAATGACTTTCGTGAGTGATGTGGATGATTCGGATGATGATGGAACAGTGCCATTTACAGTTATCGGAGGCAAGGTACCAGGTAACGGACGTATCTAATAGAGATTGAAGTAATATTTTAATAAAAAAAAAAAAACTTTAATTAGAAAGATGATTTTTATAAAATTATGCTTCTTCTAATGATAAGTGATTTATTTATAAATTACGTTAATAAGACGTACGACGCCTATAGTAAAATTGGAGTCCTCGTAGCCCGGCAGAGGGGTGAGATTGATGCTACCCCTCTGCCCGCGGAATGTTAGGATGTTGGCCCTCGGGAAGCATGAGAACCTCATGTTATCTTCGTCCAAAGCATGTCCAAAGCAAATTCTTTTAACACCTGAAAGAAACGTCCCTTTAATTTAAGCACAGCATCATTAGTGTTTGTATTATTTGATAGAAAGAAAAAAATATAAATTTACATTGTAAACATGAGAAAAACATGTAAATATATACATTGGAAATTCGTAATAATAAAATAATAATTCTTATGCACAGTTTTTATGTGTACAAATTTTTACAAATATCATATAATGTGTAGCAAAATTGTGCAATATTTTAATATTTTCTTTGTTTATTAATATAATTGCATCCCTGATGGCATGCTAATTAATTCACAACGTAATTTTTATCCACAATTATTTCATCTGTAATATTTAACATTAGAAGAATTCTCTCTCTTTCTCTTCTTCGTTAGCTCGCTGAAACTCAAAGTCTCACAGAGATCTAATTAATTTTCGCGCAGGGTAATCAATTTAAATAAATGAACAAATTAATGAAGAGGCAACTAATTTGATCTCTGACATTTAAGATGACGTATAATTTTATTCACCGTTTGATACATCCAACATATCTGGCTAATAATTATTTCCCGTCTGCGTCGAAGAAAGCGCGTTTAATTAAGCTGATAGTCATAATTGAGCGGAACACATAATGCTAGGACAATTATTTCGGTCACTCACTCACTCGTATCACGTTCCTTTCTTCATAGCGGCTCTCAACAGGTAATTATTCTTCGATATCACTTCACGCGGAGGTTACTCATGACCGGCATTCGATTCCTTCGTCGAGCACTTCGACTCGGATCGCGTTACACTCATCATATAACTACTCCACTTTTTGTGACACACAGCTCTTTTTTTTCATACGACTCGGTCTCACTGCGAGAGTCAATTGCTACCACAGCAGTCACATGCTTATGCTAATGGTGTTTGGTGCACGTGATATATTGTGCCTTGACGTCATAATGCATTAGCACATGCTCATGATGAGAATATTCTTGACACTTTACCAAGTCCGATCATCCTTTCCTTTTCGTTAAGATTTTTAGTTATGGCAACTTTTCTGGAAAGAAGCGCTATATAACATGCTGAAGCTTTCAAAATTGTAAATGTCATAATAAATGAATAAATAAATGAGCTTACGATCATTAATTTGCAATTTATATTGCGTTAATATTTCTTATTACTTTGTAGTAACTTATATAAATTAATTTCTTATATATAAAATGCAGTACAAAACAAATTTTATAGATATAGCATGAAGATTTTACTCCTTTTGTTCAAAGGAGACTAAAATAATTTCAGTAATAATTTCGTTTCCTTCTTTTTTTGTATATCTCAATTAAATTTACCTCGAAAACTTGATTTTGAAGATATCATTGATGAAGATTTCTTCAAGATACTGCTGAAATTTCAGTTCTTTAAAAGAATATTCAATAAAGTTACACAGCTTGTTTTATATACATATAAAATGCTTCAAGTTGCATTATATAGGAACATCTTCAATTCTTTATTAAAATTTGAGAGACTCGCAATTATTATTCTCTTCAGCACCGCTCTTTCGCAAAAAAATCCTTCAAAGCTTGCACATATCTTATTGTGAAACCACTCGATGAAACGATGTTGTTATTAATCTTGTTACGATGCGATACGATGAATTATTCGGTTTTATTAGAATCTTTTGCAAGGTGCACACAAAATTGCAAGCAAATTTATTCACTTCTAATTTTTCCTCGGGTATTGTTTCACGAGGAGACGTCACTTCGTTTATCACCGATATGCAAACAGCGCAGGAATCTTGAGGTGATATCTTTTAGTCGTATCCATTATTCAAGACGCTTTAAAAGCCTCAGTTATGCCAATTACTATTATTTCATGACTTTGATGTTAAAATGACTTTTCTTTTATAAACACTAAAAAAATTCTTTTCAGAATTTTTGAAATTCTAGTACTGAATAATGAATATATTGCGGTAACCAAATAAAAAAGAGAATTTGTAATTAAACATAAAAAAGTTTTAAAAAAAGGTAAAAAAACAAACCAAAATTTAGAAAAAATTAGATATTAATCTTTACAAATTTTTTTGCAAGGGCAATACAATTCTGTTCTTCATATTGAGTTCATCAATTGTTGAATATTTCATGTAATTATTATATTTCCATAAAATTTCAAGACAATTTTCTGTTACATATTGTCAAAATATTATTATAATTATTTAATAAATCACAAAAAACTATTTGCTTTTTTGTAGATACAATCTTCGCATAATTCTCTAATGATATGTGACCTCCTTATACTCATGCAAGGTTGACTCGTATCGAATTGTACGTACTACGAGATCACAATAACGCTATTTAATTAAACGCACAAGCAAACGATTACTCAAACCCTAAATATATCTTCTGATTATACGGTTGTTGAAGCACGCACGATAAGTTCTGCGTGCGATCAATTAATTAATAGATCATTTTCTACAGTAAGATTTTTGAAAATTCATTAAATGTATTATCTCTTCTATAATAACCGGCTAATACAAAAGAAATATTTCAAAACTATCTGTATGATAGGACAAATTGTGTCAAAGCGACTCACAAGCAATTGCATCGCTGTGAAGTAATTGAATTCAAGCCTACAAGATCTTATCGCGCGCGCTAAGTTACAAATATTATATAACTATAATTAACGAAGCGATAGTATCGTTGTTCATTATTCGAATAAGCAAATCACGCGTTTTGTCATCGCGTTCCGAAATAAAAAATAAGAAAAAACTTTGCACTTCCGGTATTTTATAATAAATTAATTGAATTACTTTTACGTAACAAAAAAAATCAAAAGAGTCGGAAAAGTACTTTAGGTTTCGTAACTGAAAAAAGTTTTTTGAAAAAGAAATACTATTCAACCCATATTACACATCAGCAAGACTTGTTTAAAATACTATATTCGTAATATTTTATATTCATATAAATATTTTATGTTTGTGTCTTATAATATAAAATCGTTATTTATTGTGATGAATAAAATATAGAAAGAAAAAGATGAGGAAAACGAGAGCGAAAATTGCGGTCGATTAACAATTACACGCGATTCCATTTTCTTAGTGCGACATTTCTTGTCTGTAAAAAAACAACCATGCCTCGGTAAGAGCTCGGAATTAAGGCCTCAAAAGAATAATTACGATTTACGTTATGCGGCGATGCGCTCGACATGATTTGCTAGCGCATCGTGCGACATTTTTTTCGCTTCGCTTTTCAATGCAGTTGTTTATGTAAAAATTGCGAGGTCACAAATCCCGGAAATGATGGAAACGTAACGATATTGTAATCTGTTGCACAATGAGCTCGGTGTCAATTTCCCTGACGGAAAACACCGGCAATATTTAAACGCACGTCATGATGCGGTTGCAAAAAACCAATGACAAGGATAAATAAAACATAATACGATTCTTGTCTCATTAAGTCTTAAAATATTCAGACTTATATATTTTTAAACCGAATGTATCGTCTGTGGGCAACAATGATTCAAATTTCAATAATTGTGGAAAATTTATAGCTTATCTTGAAACTCAAGCGCCTTTCCTTCAACAACAATTACAACAATTACATTTTACAAGTACAACTTTTTAACTCGATTTATTGTGAAAAATATAATTTAGATTTGATTAGTTTAGATCTTTTTTTACAACAATTTTTGTTTTTATTATTTATTAAGATTATTTTTATTAACAATAACACAGCATTAAAAATAGATTTACTTAATGATTTGAAAATTATTAAATCATAAACTTATCTAATCAATAATTAAGGGTAAAATTAAGTAGTAATTATAATTCAGATTCCTAAGAAGTCAAAACATATTTTTAAAATTTATATGTTCTTTTCATTTTACATTCTTTTCTTCTGATAATTATGTAAAGATTCTTTTCTGTGTGCTAATTATGAGTTTCCAATTCTAGAACTTTGTTACTTCACGTGGTGATATTTTTATGTTTTGCAAACATTTTATAACGTAACACAAAGATAACATGTTATATGTGTTAAGGTAGCAAGCAATTGAGCATTGCCCAATGTTTTATCGATATATTTGCGAAGAAGTCTGCGTACACATTTCAAGCCGCGGACAATTAAGGTAATATTATCTGATAACATCAGTTATACATATAGACGCTTCTTTATTACAGGCACATTTAATTAACAGTATCGACAATCATATTGCCGAGGTTAATTAACTTCATTTATGCCTATACGTATGTGTGGCAATAATTAATTTTTTTAATGCGACACACGCGTGTCGCATATGCGTATGACGTTTGTAACCAATAGCTATTTTTTATAGCTTTATTTGTTAATTATTACTCATTACATCTTCTTTGCAAATTATTTATACTTAGGATAAAGAAGTACAAATAGATCAGGATATAGAGGTACAAACGCGCAATAATTAAAAGTATTACGATAATTAATAATAAAAATAATGATAATTTTGAGAAAAATAAATTTTTCTATCGTATATAATGTTTAGATGCTTAAAAGGCTATGCAATATTAATTGATCGCAAATAAATCTATATAAATTAATAAAGCGAGTATTGAGTTCTTAATGTGTAAATACAATAGAATGTAATTTTCTTCTTTTAATTAATATTATGCGTTGCTCAATAAAAATCTAGTTATATATTTTTTCGTAATAAGATTTGAGAGTAATATATCAAAAATAATGATATAAAATAAATATAATATAAAATAATATAAGATAAATATTGAATCTGTATTTTATATTTTTTCGCAACAGAGTCAAATTAAATTGTGCAAGTTGTACACAAATCGAATTAACAATTCAATATTTATATTCTCATTGCGTCATTGATTAAAGGAAACCTTTTCACTTGGTTGCCATCTTCAATTTATCGACATCGGAATGCAAGTCGATCTTGAAATTTATCAGTTTAGAATGATATCAGGAATACTAATCAACGTTTCCGTGAATCGATTAGATAATCGATCGCGCGAGAAAGACGTGCAATGAGAAACAAGTCTATCATAGCATTGTCTTGAGCAAATTCGATAACGTGCAACACAATTAGCGATGCTTATACTTTTTTGCGAAACTCACCCTTCAGGTTGACGTAAAAAATCTTTCAAGCTGGACTAAGAATCCTGCGCCGGAAGGCCCACTAAGGAACAATGATGTCAAGGAAGATTATGCGCTTTTCGCTCGCGCGATCTCGGAGGAAAGAGACATAGATCTTTTTTTTCAAGTGCGACCGCACGGAGGTGTATCGCATGAATTCGCACGTTCGACTGATGCTCAGGTACAACAAAGACGAAGAAATCTTATCTAGCCGATAACAGAATGGCGACGAGCAGTGTCAACAAGCAGGTATATGTGGCGCGCGAGCGTCTTATCTAATGAGTCTATTCTTTTTCTTTTAATAAGACTGCCTTCGTGTCTTTGTCAAACGTTCGTATAGGCATTGTAACTATCAGGAAAAATGTATTCTTTTTACTGGGTAGCAGTACTAATTTAATTTTTGTTTACTTTGCTGCTTATCAATACGGACTAAGAGTAACGGTTAAAAATTTTGTTTATAATCTTTTCTTTTTTTATTTTTTATTTTTTCGGAAATAAGCAAGATCATAATTCACTAAAAATTACTTTATTGGAATCAGCGTGTAATATTAAATTTTAATATCATATAATTAAGTTTAAGATAAAAGTTTTTATAAAAAACACTGATAATTAATTTCAATTTAAAAATACAAATTTATTGTAAATTTTTTTGATCTCAAATGATATTTTTTATTAAATAAAATAATATTTCGTTTAAATTGAAAATAATGTTGATCTATTCTATTAGTTTGAGTGTTGCTGCAATTCGAAGATTAAAATGCTAATTTTATTGATTTACAATTTATATCATCATTATGCACTTTTCTAAAGTTAAAGTAAAATATTTGAACATAAGATAAATGTTCCTCGAATATAATGTCTGCTTGTGCGTGTGTGCAAATCATGCTGATTTAACAACGATTTGCATTCTTACATTAATGAATAAAAATTGTACACGTGCAAATTATACAAGTT
Organism: Acromyrmex echinatior; assembly: GCF_000204515.1. Next base: position 892,074 of record NW_011627335.1, on the reverse strand, counting down.
TTCTCAATATAAAAGTGTAATTGAACATCTAGATATAGTTCGTTATCTAAGACAACGATGCTTTATCGTAAAATTTTAATACAGTAACAATAATTAATTTAATAAGAATAAAGGACTTTTAGTATCAAATAATGATCTAAAGAAAGTGAAGTTTCACTTTCTTTATATAATAATATTACTTTATATTTTATATAACAATATTTATATAAGCAATTAAAAGAAATATTAATAATTAATGTAATTATTAAATATTGCAAAACATAAATACTATTATGTTTGAAGATATTGTTTGAAGATATGCTGTTAATGTTATCAAGAGCAATTAAGAAATCTTCGAGAAACATTTTTTCGTTTTGAAAGAAATACTTTAAACAATTAGATCTATTATCTACACTTAGCAATTGCAACAAAAGACTCTTTTATCAATGATTGTCTGTTAATAAACTAAAAAAGTCTTCTTTTGATCTCATTTGCTTTTATATTTCCTTCATTCTTATCTGCGTAATGATGATCTCTTATCACGAGTTTTTATCACTGTTTATATGCTTTATTTAGCACTATGATCGGTGCCATTTTTATATATTTTTCTTGCGATAACTAAAATGTGTCTACTTATAAATTTAATTTTTTAGTTGTAAACTATTTATTTAAATGGTCATATTTTCGTTATCGTTTATCCACTTTAATTCGTCAAAATGAGCAATCACCCTTCTTTCTTATCATTCGTCTTTTTTTATTGATAATTAGATAGCAACATTAAGCAAACAAAGGGGAAGCTTTATTCCCTAGAACTTAATATCCATTGTTTGAAGACAGCTTATTTTACAAGAATTCAGCTTATTTTATCTGAGATTCCCTACAATAGTTAATTAGTCAATAAATAAATCATATCATATTAACGTTATATTATTTCTTTAATAATTTTAGAGAGAGAAGGAGAGAGAAGTATAAAAACTTACATGTCAAAATATAAAAATCTGTTAATATTCTGCCTAATGATAAAAAGATTTGCTAATAACACATATGTTAATTTGCTAGAAATACTCACCTCTTAAACTTTACGATTCCGTTCCTCTTAATTATCTCTATAATCTTGTATTGGTGCACAATAAAGTGTTAAATATTTCACTTTAGATAAATGGCATTATCCTTAAGACACATTAATAGCTACATTCTTGCAACTTCGTTTCGTCGAATTGTTTGTAATCACACGATGATCATTTGTCACTGCAGATTTCAACTGTCATTTAAATTAAATACTTGATTGTTTAATCAAGTCACATGACTTGAGCACTGAAAATTCAGATTCATTGTTAGATTAAAATTTTATCGATAATTATTGCCATATATTTGTTGCAAATTATACATAACGCGATTAAATAACTCTTTTTTGTTTCAAGTTAAAAGAGTTAAAAATTCACCATTTTTAAAATTAATTATTAGTCACGTCCGCCGATGAAAGTAACTCTCTCATGCGATAATTTATGAGATAATTGTGCCAATAAAACATTCACTTAGCTTTTTCTTTTATGTAAAATTCCACGCTTGTCAGGCTTATCGGCATCACTGTCGATCGGAGCCAAAAAGTGCTGATAAGTGAAACAAGGTGCTATCGACAGACCGGCCTCGATGCCACTAACAGAAAAACACGCTCACCTTTTCTGCAGTGGTAGATACAGTCGACGACGTGGGGATATTGGTAATTATTATCGTTTGGCACTCTTATCCTGCGATATACCGAGCGTTGCGTTCACATCATCAAGTACAACTCGATTATCACCTTTTATATTTATAAATTATATACAATTAATATATTTATAATACAAAATTAGGATATTGTATAAAACTAACAAATTAGTCACGCATAAGATTAATATAAAAAATAAAGCTTTGTCACATGTATATGTATATTCCTATAATGTAATAGAGAAACTTTACGTTTATCCTAAAACAGTCTTTACATTTTTATCTTAATATTTAAATCGATACTATAATACATATGGAAAGGACGATTTTGTCGAAATTTTTAGATAGATGTTTCAGTAAGAACGTTCTTTCCGTATGTATATTAGTAAAATTAATTGACATTCTTTTACGGTTATTCTCTCATCATTCGCCGCTTTGCTCGACCACTTTGATCATTGCGGAAAAGACTCCGTTCTGTCTTTGCATTAAATCTGCCGGTGAGCCCTCTTCGATAATTTTGCCCTCGTCGAAAACAACGATGCGATCGCAATATAACAAAGCCGCTGCTCGATGCTGCATACAGAAAGTAGTTTTGTTAAAATTATCTTTATTTTTGTTAAAATTATCTTTATTTATTATCTTTATCTAATGAGAGATTCAATTTTCAAGCATAAAAATTTTAGAAAATATTAAAAAACGCTCTTTTCATTTTTTCGGTTTATTGATAAGAAATATTTATTATCATCAAGCTTAAAATATGTTTAACTGATATCAATATATTGTAATAATCTGTATTATAAAACTTTAAATTTATTCTTGCATGGCATTTAAGAATTCAAGATAAGTAATTTTATATTTAGCAAGTAAATAGACTTAACATTTAATTAATAGTTTAATAAAATCAAAGAAAAATCGATCAATTTGCAATATAAAGCTAGTTAATTCAACATTGATGGAATACATCGATTACTTATTTAGCAAAGTGTACATTTAATTTATTGAACGCTTACTAACCGCGATGGTGATTACAGTTCTGTCCTCGAAAGCGACAGTAGCCGCTTTTAGAAGTGATTTCTCAGTAGCTATGTCAAGTGCGCTAGTCGCTTCATCGAGAACGACGATACTCGATCGCTGAAGGATTGCACGTGCCATGCAAAGCAGTTGCAGCTGACCTGTAGAAAAGTTCTCGCCACCTTCTCGTACCTCGAGATCTATATCAAAGTTAATTTCAATTATATTATATTATATTATTATTTTAAACGTATTATGTTATTAATCATATTAATTTTACGCATATTATATTATATTGCGTACTCAGTCCCTCGGGATGCGAAGCTATCACATCCTTGATTTGTGAAAGTTCCAAGGATCGCCAAATTTCTTGATCCTCGTGTTCCGAAAACGGATCTAAATTTTCTCTATGAAAAATAATTAATTTTAAGCTTAAATATATGTATTTAATTTTTAAATAAACACCGTATATGTACGTATTATGTGCAAATACAAGCTGTGAATTGCAAGCCGCGTTAAAGACTAGACATTTTGCAGTAATAAAAGATTTATGACTGTATTATTTGCGCACCTGATCGTGCCGCTAAACATTATTGCATCTTGCGGTATGGCTGATAACCGAGATCGTAATATTCGAAGAGGCACTTGCCGGATATCAATTCCATCCAACAGGATGCGTCCTTGACTGATTTCGATCAGTTGAAAGAGAGCCATTATGGTTGATGATTTTCCGCTACCGGTCCTTCCACAAATGCCCAACTGCGAATATTAATTGTATAATAAAATATATAACAAATATATATCTTATAAATAAATGTAATTATCATATGATTGTAAAATATAATAAAATATGCGTCTCAAAAAAGAATGGTTCTATTTTCAATCTTTAAAAAGAGATTTTACTCTTTAGAGTGACAATTCATCTTAAAGTTTTAGAGAGTAGTGATTATTGATTATTTTTACATCATATATATATGTATAAATTTATTTTGCCTATATTATTATATTATATTATCTACTACTTTATCTACGGATTATTGATTACCTTTTGGCCAGCTGGTATTTTTAAAGACAAATCTGTGATCACCGGATTTCTGTCAGCATCATAGCGCAGAAAGACGTTCTCAAAAATGATCTCTCCTCTATTAGGCCAATCACTGGCTATCTGTAAACCTAAAATCCAGCAGTTAAAATTAGCACATGTATGATAAGGAAGATAACGGGAAATAACCGCATGTTGACTTATGAAAAACACTTTTGCGTTGTCTGGCGATTTGTACATTGTATGTGTTTTCGATAATACACAAATAAAACACATCATTTCAGGAAGTTGATTAATCATCAATTGACAGATTTTAATCAATATTTAAATACAATTGAAGTACTGTATACAGTGTCGTTTTGATAGATGATAATAATGAAAGACGAAATAGTCAATTGATATTTAATAATATGATATTTTTAGAACTAAAAATTATCGATCATTTACTGGAGTTTGTGACTTTACTTAGTTTGTGACTCATGAATTAAAAATTATTAACGTCATGACTCGGATTATTAATACATTTTATCGATACAGTTTATCGATATTTTATTATGTAAGCTTTTCATATCTTTACAAATTAAGAAGTTTCAGCAGATTTTAGGTTGAAAATTACCGTTTTCATGAAGCTTCTCCGGTTGTACATTTTTGTAAGCGCAAATTCGAGCTACACTTCCCATATACAACTCAATCTCTGCGCTAAACTTGATCATCCAGTTCAATACCGGCACTAAGAGGGTATAATTTATTGCCAGGCCTACTAATCTGGGTGTAACGCGACTTGGGTATAGCTCCGCAGAAAATAAAGCTGTAGAAATGGCTACTACCACGATAACAGCGCCCAAATAATCCTAAAATTATTTACGAGACAATAAAAATCATCGAAGAGTCTGCCACTAAAGCCAGATATTTCATCAAAGTATGGTTTATATAATAAGTAAATTATATATTTATTATTTACAATAAAATTATAAAATATAAATTTAATACTAATTTTTGAATTATTTTAATTATTCAATTTTAGAAATTAATTTAAATTTTTTGGGTCAATCAGACAATATAGGCCGATTGGGACAGACCTTTCCGATGACAACATATGTCAAGATCAATGTCATCGCAAATCAATCTCTCCGTATCAGCATTTATCATTTTTTGACATTTATTGTATATGACTCATTATTTACCAATGCAATGCCAAACCATCTGCTACTGGTGTTTAAAATAAGAAATGCATTGGTGTTTATGTCGAGGCGTTTCATCATTTCCTCTATAAAGCGATCCTCTTGTTTGAATGCCCTTAATGTCGGAAGGCCAGATAAAGTTTCTGAAAAATGCGCTACTACTGGTCCTCTTGTACTTGAAATTCCAACAAGAAAGTGAAAAAAAAGATTAATGAAAATTTTTCAGTTTGAGAATACAAAACAATTAGATTAATTTTATTAATTACTCGCAAATGTGTAGTGTTATCTTGCATTATTTTTTATTTAAATAATAATCATTTATTATTTGTTATTATTAATTAATTCTTTATTTGTAAACGTCACATTTGTGAAGTATTTGAAGATTAATAAGAATTTTTTATAGTTTTACGTTTCTCTTTAGTTATATAAAAGGATATAAAGAAATATTTAATATTTTGTAATGACTATCATAAGATAGTAATAATTATTAATACCTGCCATCTAGACATTGTAATTGCCTAGCGCTTCGTCTGTAGAATTTTTGCAGTGCATAATAAGCGCAGCTAATTGGTACAACGGTGATCAAGAACCACGGTGAAATAATAATATTAATGATCATCACTGAACCGCAGAGTAATACAAAAGACGTCAGTCTCTTGATCGCCGTAGCCATTTTCTTGAGAAAAGGAATAAAAAATTTAATTGAGATTCTATTAAAATGATTTTATATTCATAGATTATTTTTAACAATATTTATACATAATATTAAACATATTATATTAAATTGTCTTTGACTGTAAATTAATTATCCAAATATAAGAAGTTTAATTAGTCAATATGTCTATTTACCTTGTCTATGACACTCATATCTGCACTAAATCTGCTCAGAATCTTTCCAATGAGATTGCATTCGAAGAATGAGATAGGTGCACCGAGAAGTCCGGCGATAGCTTCTTCGTGCAATTTCCGTCTAGCTCTAGCACCTAGCCATTGACCTGATACATTGTAAAGTACTGATAAAAAAATCGAGCCCACGGATATGATAATGTACACCATAAAATAGGACACCGTCTGAAAAAGGATCGACGTTCAAAATTATTGTAAGAGCACATCATCTATGCATGGTACATTTTTTTCGATTGTAAAAATATCATTATATTTTTAAATATTGACATATAATATTTTTTCGTAGTAACAATAAATTATTCTTAACTTTAGTTAGTAATATTAGTGACAAGTGCGTATAGTAATTGCAATCAATTGATTATTGATATTAATTGGGACGCAGATCTAGTTTCTCTAGTAATACATTTTTGAGCACGATACGCGAATGCGATATTCTTATCGTTGTAAAATTAATATTAAGATGATCTCATATATATTTTTTAATATATAAAATTTATTTACATTTGCTGGCGAACGAATGCTTTCCTCCATCCATTCACACAGCCAGAAGTCAGTATACACGCGAAGAATTTGGAAGGCCAGCGCTGCTATAGCATAAACGAGTCCTGGTATCCATCCACCAGCATTTGGATATTTCATCCAAATCATTCTAGTGACCATTCCACTTTTATCGTCAACTTCATGTTCGCTCTGTTCATCTACATCTTCGTTGTTCAATGCTAAAAGAAAGATTTAAAAATTAAAACTGTTTGTAAATTTTAAGCGAAAAAAATAGGAAAGAGCGTAAAAAATTAAAGAAACACATAAAAAAATTTATATATATATATATATATATATAAAATTTCAATAACTAACTTTCTTCTACATCATCCGTCTGATTGATAGTTCGCGATTCTAACGATTTTTTCACCGGAAGATGATAATGTTGATTTTGGTGCGGAATAATTCTAAAAAGAAGCAAAAAAATATTTAATTGTCAATTACTTATTTATAATTTCTTTTTCATATTTTTATTCTTTTGTAATTACTTGTTAGAACCTGACATCAGTCGAGACAGGACATTTTTGTCTTTGCTCATTGCCATTTCATCCGGATACCTAAAGTTTGCGTTATATTATTTCCTCTTCTACTTTTTCAACAGTATTTCGTAACAATAAATCACACTATATTATCTATATATAAAAAAAAATTTAAACCTAGAAGAGAAGAATTGCTTTAGCACACCGCTGGGTTGTCCGTTGTTGTAAGTGTTATTCCTTTTCCTAAATAAAATTAAAACTTGAAACAGGGAATTTATTTTGTATAAAAAATATATAGTTATATATTATTTCACGGAAATTATTTTGTAATCATAAAGAGATATTTAAATGGAAAATAAAAACTTGCGAAATTTTATTAAAGAAAAATCAATTTGAAATAAATTTATAAATTGACTCGTCAGACTTCTTATCTAATTGCATTCTATATATATGTTCAAAAGAGAAAAAAATGATCTTTCAAAATTCTTTATACCTTGATGGCACATGTCGATTTTCGAGAATAATCGGCGTGCTGTTCTGTCGGAAAATTGGCGGCGGTCGTTTTCGCGCTTGAAGACTTGTCAATCTGATAATGTCGTGGTGCGGTTTCGATCGTTTCCTATTAGTATCCCATTCTTCCTCTGATATTAAAAGTTCTGTGAGAACGTGATTCCAGTACCTCGATCCGGATAAAGTTGTTCGGCGTAATCTTAAAGGTACGAATGCTGGCGGATTCTAAAAGGATTGGCAAGTGAATTCGCAATTCAGATTAACGTGTTAATGGTAAAATTATATTCATATATAAATTTCAAAGATGTCGTTAATATGTATATTTGCTTTTTCTATTTATTTACCACATAGGCATCGCGATCGGTGGTCCACCATCCGTCATCGACGTGCTTTTTCGTTTTATTTCTGATTCTACAAACTAGTTTAATTAAAGACCATCTGTCCTTGGTAGTTTTTTGAAATTGATTCTCGTCTTCGTGTCTCGTATTCACGATTCGCCATTCTGTCGCTAATTCAGAATCAGTATCCTCGATGCTCGATTTTGTTCCGACCGCACGAACTCGACAACCATCCATAACAATTATCTTAAAATATATTTTTATGCAATTTTTCTGCTTTTTTATCATCTTTTAATAGATATAAATTATTTCTTTATATATGCATAAAAAATATAGATAGAAATATCCATATAGAAATATAAAAAGAAAAAATTACTTATTTTTTTAATTCAAAGTATCTAATAACATACATAAACAAATAGCGAATATATATCAATAAAAAGAGTTATAATTAAAAAAAATTCATTTCATTAAAAAAAATTTCAATCTAGCAGTAAATATAAAATAACATATATATTTTGATTTATATAAAATCTTTAAGAACTTAACTTAAAGTATTAGTATTAAGAATATAAAATAAAACCTGATGCGCAGCTGATAACAGTTCCAATTTGTGAGTGATCATAATCACCGTTCGACCGTTTCTCAACAAGAGCTTCTTGATACCGTAATCGAAAATCTGCTGACCAACGTGCTGATCTAATGCCGATAATGGATTGTCCTGCAAGCAATTTTTAATTTTTATCAGCATATAAATTTTTTGCATGAAAAATTAAAGATACAAAGCAAACAAACCAGGAGGACGACATCGGCGTCGCTGTAAAGAGCTCGAGCTATAGTAACCCTTTGCTTCTGTCCACCGCTCAAATTAATACCTCGTTCACCAATCCTGGTCAAATCTCGACCAGGAAGTATGTCCACGTCCGGTTGAAGAGCGCACGCGTGTAAGACATTGCGATATCTTTGCGATCGATATGTAGATCCAAAGAGAATATTATCCCTCAAGGTTGCATTTTGGAGCCATGGCTGTCGTGCCACGTAGGCAATCTTCAGACCCCTGAAAAGAAATACAAAATATTTTTAATCAATGAAAATGTGTTTTCGTCATAATTAAGGTCAATGAGATTTTATTTTCTCTTCTCTTTTTTTTTTTATTTTAATTACTTAGTCCATTCCATGCTTCCGCTTGTTTTCTGAATCTCTCCTAAGAATGCCAATAATAAAGAGGTCTTTCCACTTCCGGTTTTTCCGGTTATTATCGTCAGTTGTCCTAAAAACATAAGAAGTCTTAGTTTATTATATTTAAATATAATTAATTTAAAAAAAAATTATGACAAATAATACATTATTATATTTTCTAATATCTTTGCTTCTAGCGTTATATACTTACCTCGCGGGAAATTGAGAGCATCAACCATCAACATATTTTCGTCGGACCCCCAGGTAAAAGTACTTGGTGTGACTTGAAGAACATATTCTGACACTTCTGGATCTTTCTCGAATACTGTATCGATTGAGGAGTCAATTGGCAGATCGAATTCACGCAAGATATTCGATCGTGAATCTTCCTCGTCCTCTTCAATATTGTCCAGCGATCCAAAAGTTGTAACGCTATTAAGTGCTTCTGTCTGTGAAAAGAATAATGCGTCGCCTCAATCTGAATTGTCGAAACAAATACATTCAATGTTCAATTTATAAAATGTGAAAAAATACAATTGCAGAATTACACAAAGTAGATTTTTTAAATTTAAGTATCTTTATAACCTTATTGTTTTTACACAACTTCAAACATCTTCTTTATACAATTAAAAATAAAGTAAACTAGTTTTAAAGACTTTTTATTTAAAAACTCACATTATTATCGATGTACGAATTTGCTTTTGACAATATATCCGTTGTTGATTTATAATCATTTGATTCAGGCAGAATATTCACGATCTCTGGAAGCTGGAAAAACTCTTCTAGTCTTGTTGTAGAAATCTACAACCAAGAAGGAATGTTTCAAATTTAAGGGGCTGAATTTCAAAAGTCGTTTAACTCGAGAACGTTATTCCTCACCATGGCATTGATGATAATCGGTATTATCACCGGAAAGATGAAGAGCGGCACAGTTAATTGCGAAAAGAGCGCGAGACTGGCAAAAACATTTCCCGCATCAAGATTTCGTTCCTCTAACCAGAAATAAATACCGAATGTGAAGAGAGTTACCAAAACGCAGAAGGCATGTGTTAGGAAGTCTGCAATAATCATATATAAATTTACAATCCTGTTTTTTTCAATTAAATTATTAAAATGTTTATTGAATTTATAAAAATTTTTATATTATATTCAAGATTTTAATTTTTCAATTATTATATAATAATTATCTTCTTGTTTCCTATGCAAAATCGGAGCATAAAAGTCTAGAAAGGTCTGTTATAATTAATAAACGTTTTAAGAAAAGAATGGAATTATTATTTTATATACATATATGTATATTTACTAATAAGCGCCCAATATATGGAATCCTTTTTCAACAGCTTCAATTCTTCATCTCTGGTTCTATATATGCGATCTTCGAAGAGATTCTCCCAAGCACATAGCTTAATGAGTCGTATTCCTTGAAGAATTTCATTAAGTAGACGAAGGCGCGTGTCGCTTTTCTCCTGGAAAGATTGGAGAAAATTGAAGACTCAAAAAAAAGAAAATTGGAAAAATAGTTTCCACTTTCTTACCGTTATAGATTTGGAATTTTCGGACATTTGTTTTCCGAGAAATAGCTGCATCGGCGTGACGATCAATATGCAGCAAATTATTGCGATAATCGCGCTAATACCCAATTTCAAGTACAGAAGAAAAATGATAGCGGTAATCTGCATACAAATTAAACGAAAGTAAAATAATCATAAAATAATTGTTTAAATTATATTTTATTATATTAATAATTATACTTGTAATTTATTTTGCAATAATATTTGTATAATTTGATAAACGTTTTTTTCTCTGTGATATTAAAATATACGCCATACATATTTACTTAGTTAAATCCTTACTTTTAATGGAACGGCCCAGATGTAATGAACGATCCAGAAAAAACTCATTACGTTGTACGCATCTTCAGCCATGAGATTTGTTACAGTTCCAACATCAGCTGCTTGTTGATAGTGCTCTTTATCTTTATCAGATAGCTTCTCTTCCTCAGAGATACTCCATGAAGATAATCGAAGAGCCTTATCATAAATCAATGCCTAAACAATTCAACAAAATTTCAACAAAATTTCAACGAGTTTTGTTCGATTTTTGTGATGTCTGAGCGTATCAAAAAAATTAATAATTTATAAATTAAACATTATCCATGATAAAATACCTGAAGAGCTATTCGCAAACGTATTCCTCCGACGCAGAGCACATGAGTAGAGGCTTGTTTCAATGTGCTTTGCAAAATCGTGACAAGAAAAACTACGATCCCCAAGAAATATCCATTTTTCAAAATTTGGGAAAATGTCAAAATTTCCTAAAGAGTTAATCCTTTAGTTAAGCATATTAAAATAAAAAAATAAAGATAAATTTAAAAGACAGTAGAGAAATGTATCGATACCTTCGAAAAAAAATTTTCATTTGTGCTGTTTTGCAAATTTGATGCATAATTAACGATCTTCGGAATTGTCATAGGACCAACTAAAGTCATAGCGTCGCCGAAGAGCTTCAAGATACTCCCCGCCGCGAATGTTAACCATATCCGTTTCCAAAAACATTTCCACAAAGACAATTTTCGTCCACAGCATTTCAACTAGGGATTTAAGTTCGATTTATGCTAAACAATATGTAGATTTCGCTGATATATAAAAAGGTGCGACTCATGACAAAATTTTAATTTTAGTAATTATTAGAAATGTTTTTAATAATTATACAAATTAAAATCTTGTCGAAGATATTTAATTATATATATATTACACTAATAAATATATTATCTACAGATTATCATAAGCTATTACATTTAATATTAATATTAACTACATTATTTGACAAGACAACATTTTTATTTTATTAATTATTAAAGATAATTTAAATTAAAATTTTATAGAACAATGTAATAAATATTAATATTAAATATAATAACGAGCGATATATATTGTATTTTTATGATACTTATTAGTGTAATGTATAATAATTAAATATCTTAATCATTTTCAAATTGCGTAGCCATTACGAGAGTGGATTGATTATTTATCGTGAAAGAAACGAAAATTGTTACCTTTTCGGTTTCGTAAATGTCGCGAAAACGTTCAAACTGATTCCTCGTGGTATCCTCGTCCGGAAGTTGCCCAAGATCGTGGAGTTCGAGCGGTGTGTGATAACCACGCAGCAACAAATCAGTTATCCAGTGGAAAGTGATCTTGCTGAGAAATGGTGAGGTAGAATGCACATAAGAGTTCCATGCAATATCGGGCCTTTTAACGGTGTACTGCTTGCTTTTCTGCATCTAACGACGAAATATTATCGTCGCAAATATATTTGCAGTGAGAAAATGGGCTGAAATGTCAGGCAACGCGATGTTTATACATTCGATATTCTACGCTGGGAAAAGACGGAGTAGTAAAATATTGTTGATGCTGTTCGCCTTTATTGAGGAAGTCGTAAAACGAGGTGGGCAAAATTTTAATACGTCTCTGGGGAGACGGCGAACATTTGCAAGTGTTTCGTTGCAAGTTTTGAGTATGCATTTCGAAAAGTTTTTCTCACGTCTGAAGAAGAACATAATGAGAAAATATGTCTAAGAAAATAATTAGATAGTATAGTATTTTCTGTAGAATAAAATACTTTTTTATGAGTAATTTCGTCTCAAAAGAAGTCTGTTTCTTAAAGATATATTAAATAATTAAATTTACCATACGATAAAGGGTATAAGAATCAATAATAGCTAGCAATCCGCAACAAGCGGCGGTGATTCCTGTTGTTGCAATCCGAATGTATCGAATGGATAGGCCAAATCTAAAAAATAGCATTTTAATAAATATGAAACTTGAGATAAGTTAATTATTATTAATAATAATTGATTAAGCGTTAATTGATCTTACAAAAAACTATCGACATATAAATAATAGCAATATTTTATAATATAAATATAAGAAAGTGAAGAGTTTCGATATTAATCGGAGAGAAATATAATTAGTAAATTTATGTATTTTATCTTAATAATTATTAGTAATATATACCTGCATAAGTATAAAAACTTCCATGCTCGCGTAAGACCGATTACCGCAAATCCACCTCCCGACGCGGCGGTACCGAAACCATCTCTGATCTCGGTTTCGCGATGTAATATCCAACAAAATAATACAGCAATTATTGTTAAGATTAACGATAGTGAAATCGTTGTCAGTATGGACTCGTACAGTTCCAATAAGAGATTCAGCAGTAGTAATATACAAATTAAAGTTCTGCTTGTGTGAAGTGGCAACAACGACTTGGAAAGCCTAAGAAAAAAAGTTGACATTATTTTTATAATGATATAGTCATGCCTGTCATAAATATTTGCAGAATATTCTGTTTTGCTTTAAAAAAATGTTGTTAAACTTAAAAAAAAATAAATTTTTCTTCGAAACTGGGGAAAACATTCTTTTTACATTAGAAATATAAGTAAGAAAAGATTGCAAATTTTAGAAATTAATAATAATATAAACAAATATATTACAATATTTGAAAAATTTTAAGAATTGCTTATTATAATATATTATTAATTTGTTTATATATGAGTTAATGTAGAATTAATTCAGCATTAATTGATAGTAGTTGAACTTTTACAGAATAGTAAAAAAACAGTTGGCAAGATATCTCGTTATATGAGAACATTCTGTAATCACATTAGGTATGTAGACATATTATGTATTCAACGGATAAACGCGCGTATATGATGAGAGGATTGAGTTTGTACGCGTCTTAACGAACCTGAATGGCCTCTGAGTCATTTCGTTTGGAATTTCCCGAGTCTATCGTTATGTTGTGCCAATGACATCATTGACATCAACTTATATCATACTTGCAGATACTTGATGTTGTTAGTGTATAAGTTAAATTTAAAACTGAAATATATTAGGGGATACATATTAATGAGTATGTAAGTTATTGACTTCATACTTTCTTTTACTAAGATAAAAAGATGTAGCGTGTTTATTTCATATTTTTCATTTCTACTTTTATTAAAAAAGAAAACATATAGGAAAGATTCACTGAGAGAATATTGATATAAAAGTTCTATTTATGTAACTTGTTAATTTTATGATAATGGCAAGCGATGTACACTGAATTAGTTAATTTGTAAACGACTGAAAGCATAAACTTGAAACAAGTTTGCTTCTGATGTACGATCGTGAGATAGAAGGAAGCAGTAAATTGAATAATTACTGAATTACTCTTTTCGCGATTTGATATGTGTGTGTGTGTGTGTGTGTGTGTGTGTGTGTGTGTAACGTTATTGCAAATGTACAAGTAACAAAGTGAACGGTAATAGCCGCGTATGTTGTGTCTATGAGAGTCCAGGCATGTTTTCATTTATGCTTTCTTTAGAAAAACAATAGTTTTTGCGTTTAGAATGTAAATGCGGAAACAAAAGGTTAAAAATAGTGAATTTGTTAATATAAGTTTCTACTAAATTTAAGGAAACTACTTTTTTTTTAAATTCTTTAAGACTAAAATTCTGTTTAAAAAAGCTAAATAACAAATCAAGTCCTTTTAAAAATTATATCAAAAGTTTTCGCAAATATTTTTAGAAACATGTCAGGTCCATAAAGTGAGAATACTTTCCATTTCGTCCCGCTCGTAGTTTTCTATATATAAAAATTATTAAATTCACAAAAACTCAAGAAACACAATAACTTTTCGACAGATATTTTAAGCTTTAAAACTTCTGAAATTTAAGTTTCACTTTTAAGAAGATATAGTTACTTGAATTTTGAAGCTTGTAGCTCTACAAATTTTTGTTTCGATTCAATATAAAAAAATTTAACATACATTAAATATAACATATAAGAAATTTGATAAAACATTTAATGATTTTAGAATATTAGTATATAAAAACTTAAAAAAAAAATAAATTTATCCGCCAGTCAATGTATTAATGATCTTCGAACAGCAACGACGTGAGTCGGTGACCATATAAGTGTATAAGTGCCTATAAAGTGAGTGCATTTATTCTAGGAGAGAGGGGAAAGAGAGAAGGAGAGAGATCTGAGTTTCAACCTGCTATAAATTATTCCAGTAATTAATACTAGGCGTTTTTCTTCACGCTCGAGTGCATACCGGTATTCCGATTCATTAATTGCTTATATGTAATAAAAACGCTTGCAGTGTCGATGAGGTACGTCGATCGCGATTAACGGGATTGCTTCATTTCCATACGACAAAAATTATACACGTCCTAGGAACACGCGCGCGTTATTATACATAGTAAGTAAGAGTAATTGCCGGATAAAACTTAATAATTACTCACACTTACATGCGTTTACTAAATACTGCTAAATATATTATTGCACTAAAATATTTCATAGTAAGAGTAATAAATATTATAATAAAAATATCCTAGTTGTTAACAATAAAAGAATATTTATATATTTATTATAAGCCGATATATTTTCAATTATCAAACTTAGATAATAATAAATCTTTCTATAGCCATTAAAATAAATATAAAAAAATAATTTATTTACTGTCAAAATATCTTAAATAGGACGAGATAATTTTTCTTTTACTGCTTAATAGCATTACATTTCATTAAATATTCATAATCGTAGGTGATGTCGGTATACAATAAATAAATTTGAATTTTTGCAATGAGTGCGTAATGTATTATGCAATAGGTGAGTATTATGCAATAAGTTAAATAATAGTAATTTATGTTTATATTCCGAGTAAATAAACTATTGAATCACGTTGCAAAAATACTAGAGAATTGATCGATTTGTGGTCCGTTACTTCTGTGAAACTGTGTTACTATGAATCACGAGGACTTCAGCGGAGAAAAATAATCAATATGCTTTTTTGAGAAGCGTACATTAATTATTTTCAGCACCTGGTAAGAGGGTAACTGTAAATTAAGTTTTTCCAAGAAAGAAAAAATTGTAATAGTTATATGATTAATAAAACTTAATTAATTATATATTTATCTGTTTATACATAATAATTAAATTATTAAAATTATATTTTTAATTATCCTAACGTTGCATATTATGCATTATATCGCTAATCATAATACAATTATAATTTGCAATATGATGAATAATACTAGTATCTTGGAAAATGTAATATTAAAAATATAATTATCGTGAGAGTAATTTGGAAAAGTCATGAATGCGTTGTATTTCGAATATTACAAGGATAATTATTTGGCTTATATACCTCGTGACATCAAATGGAGCAAATTCCTTAACAAAACATCTCTCACTTGAATCATGGGGCATTCCCAAATAGAGCATTTTATCATCTAATTGAAATTTACTTCAATTAAGTAATTTTGAGTAATATTTCGAAGGATTATTCGCGTTTCATATAATATCCGTATCAGATTAGTTACATATGATAATATTTGAGAAACTTTATATTAGTCAGTTAATTATAATATTAATATCTTGTATTTCATAATTATATCGTTCGCGAGTGATAGTTCTGTTCACTTAATTAAACACGTGGAATAATTGCTCTCTAAATTATAATTAAAATTAAAATTTTGGAACGTAAATATAAACTATTTATGAATATAAATGTAATCAGTTATTACAATTAATTACAGCTTCAATGCGATATATCTTCTTTTTGTCAACTTACTTGTCGGTTGTGCTGCATTTGTATTTAAAAATTAAAATCGCAACAACGAGTGTAGTAAGAATAGCGATGGAAAGATTTGTTAATTCAATGAGACATCCGGCCGGCGAGTGCAGATTATTTTTCGGCACCTGGAATACCGTTCCATTTCCAGCTCGCCAGGACCAAACTATTCGTTCTGTGAACCGCGGTAGTATATTCAGAAACTTGTATTGTTTGCAGAACTCCATCTCGATTATGCCTCTGATAATTTTCATCAGAATTCAGGGCTTATTTAATTATTTTGCGCATCTAGAAAAAAAAATTATGTTATTTGGATCAAATTAGTATCATTAAAAATTTGTTTTTATAACAACTACTAATTAAATTTTTGACGTGTGCAAATTAATAATTAATTATGTTACACATAAACTAAATATCCCTGAGATATATATATTTCTATAGAAAAAAGTAGTACACATTTCAGATATTTATATAGATTTAAATGAATTACACCAAAATATTTCTAAATCCGAATAAACATTACCGTTCACATCATTTTCAAAAATAATTTTTTTAATATTATTTTGTATTGATATCGCAATAACACCTCTGACGAATTAGATTTGTATTTCGTTTAGGAAATTCCGCGCACCAAATGACTTATTTTCGTCGAGCGTTTTGTGTCTTCTAAAAATATATCGAAGTGTTGAATAACTTTGAACATTCGATAACGAGAGAGCACGTGTGCTAATAATTACACAAAGTTTTATTATTCATGCGTAATAATTCAGGAAGGTCAAGGACGAAATCGATAAAATAACAAAATTAAAGAAAATCTTAAGTGAGATACGCGGGAAAATTGTATTCTAACATATATCTCGTGAAATCCAAGAAAGAGAATTATAAGACACGAATATACATATATGTATACGTATAAATATACTATTATTTACCATAAATAAAATATTTTTTACTGAAGATTTTTTACTGAAATAAAATTAGGCCAAATAAAATTAATCCAATTTTAATTTATTAATTATTTGAATTAATAAATTAAAATTGAATTAATTAATTAAAAATTAATTCGAGATGTTAAGATATATGTTATTTGTATGTTAAACAAATTCTCTTAATCCCAATATTGCCTTATATTCATATCAAATATTGAGGATTCTTCTTCGCGATAAAAATCACATTAATTGTTTCATCATTTTACAATTAAAAATAAATTAAATAAGATAGTTACATCTTAATTTTTATTCTAATTATTAGCAAGATGTACTTATTAATAAATAATTCTCAATTCGTTTTGAATCTATTCTATTAAAATATAAAATACGCAAAGTGTTTATTATAAATTATGCGGAAATAAAAAATAAATATATTAATTTTTAACTTAAGAGTTCTCATATTTTTTTCAATATGTATGATTTTTCAATATTTATGTGGATTTATTTGACAACATCAAATATTCTACCTGTTGATTAGATCGACATTCTTTTAACTTATCTCCTGATTTGTTCGATGTGCTGAATGAAATTGTACTGATAAAACTGACAATTCAATTATTTTCGCTACTTCAATTAACATTAATATGCGCGATTCATAGTCACAACGCTTTCCCTTTTTCAAATAAACACAGGAAACTGAACACTTGACTTCCGTTTGACACTTTCGGTTGTGCACGCGGCATTGACGAGAGACAGAGGAGTCACACGCGTTCTCCCTTCCCAATGGTTCGCGGTCTACTGAGATGAGATCTGAACAGAATGCAAATGGTAATTCCACGTGTACGCTGAATCACTGATGAAAGAGAAAATCCCCCGTGGATATGGCAAAAATATTGAAACTTGTATGATTTTGAGCTAAAATATTGATATAACATAAAACTAACTGCCATTTGCAATAAACGCGATTTTTGTTTTAAATAACACTTTAAGTTCCTTCTTTATATTCCTCATTCAGAATTTAGAAATTTGGTTCTACAAAAAATAGAATTCAAATGTTTTAATTATTATACGAAATACTAAAAATAAATATTTCTTTAAATATAATAAAACAACGTTATGTTTTTCGATATAAGACGGTATATAATGTATTAATATTAAAATATAATTTTAGTGGACAGACTAAATATTGCAGGTTAATGAAATTATAATAATAAGTCACTACATTAAAAAGGTCGTCATGCAATAAATGATTTATAAGAATCTAAATTCAACATAAAAACTATCTATTTAAGCGGTGTCACAATATTTTTTTGTGAAACAAATAATATATGTTGAAATAATAAAATTCTCTCTCTCTCTCTCATAAATGTAAAATAAAAATACATTTAAAATAAATTTTAATTATTATATACGTAAATAGATGTAATTTATTTATAGATGTAATTTTTTTTGTTCCCTAATATAATAAAATTTATGCAAAGGAATGTGCGTTAACGATGGATTCTTTGATTGTTTTTTGTTTTAGAGTCAGAAATAGAAAAATATACTCTTTAGTCCTTGATTTTTTGCTGGAAAATAAATTAGGCAGACATGCATCTTTGCTGAAACGTCTGACGTCTCAGGAGCCATTATGGCATTACATCTGTAATTGTATAACAAAATCAACAAGAATTACATTGATCCTATTAATGGACCTCGATAGCTTCTCATAAATTGCATTAGTCACAACTAATTAATTTTACCAGCGAAAAACTTCTCATTTACATCTTTTTTCGATGACCCTTTCGTATTTTGAACTTTTATCTTTACTCATTTTAATATTTTATCGACATACAATAATATTCTCTTTATTAAACTAAAAAAATTAAATTAATATTAATTAATGAATAATTGAACAATACACGATCTTATCGGGTAAACATTCGAAATACGTTATAATAGCGTTTCCTTGAGCACTATTTTAAAACATGATTTGCTCTATTTGCTTATCTAATGGATAATTAATTATTGACTGTAATTTCCTGCCTCGAAGCTTGTAATAAATTACATTTCCCAGTAAACGCATCGGACGTGATAAGAATCATCAGTCGCTTCTAATGCGTTTTCTAAAAAGTATATTATTCGCGAGTAACCAGTTTATTGAGTATATAATATACTATCTATATAATATTTCGTGGAATTTTCTTAAGAAAATGCGCGCGCATATTACTCGATTTAATTTGTTATGCTGCAAAGTGCATCATGTTAATAAATTGAAAATTAATTGTTTTTAAATACAACGAATGCAATAATTTGATACAAAAATCGCGACGAAGATTAGTCAGTAACCTCCTTTTAAATCTTACATACTTGATACTTTTATATGAAAAGTAAGTTTTAAGCCTAATCTACAATGTGTCCTTTACTCCTTATTTCTTGCTCTTTATCTCATGTCTTTTTTCTTCTTTGCGACTGTTTTTCTCCATAATCGCATTTATTCTCGATACTTTTACATAAGACACATTTAGTATTGATTTCACAGAACTAAAATTTCGTTTCCATTATAAAATTTAACAATAAGAATAAATGAATTGCTTACTACAAGAAACGCCTGCCTTTTGATTAAAAAGTTAAATTAATAAACACATTTCAGAAATTCATTGTCTTTTTAATGAACTTATATGGTGCACATGGACATGTATATTAAATTACTAAAATTTCGTTTCCACTATAAAATTTAACAATAAGAATAAATGAATCGCTTACTACAGGAAACTGCCTTTTAATTAATAAGTTAAATTAATAAACACATTTCAGAAATTCATTGTCTTTTTAATGAATTTATATGATGCACATAGACATGTATTTTAAATTACATATATTATGGATTACTTTATTACACATATCTTAAGTATTTTTGAAAAAAAATAGATGATCAATTCAAAATGTGAGTGTGTGACGACTATACTTGCTGTTATAATAATATGAATGCAAATTTGCACAGAATAGACAATGATAATTTTAAATGCTTTCTCATACCGTTACAACAGTTAGTATAATTGTCACACACTCACATTTGAATTAATCATCATCTATTTCTTTGTAAAATTACATTAACCAACCTATAGAGAGCCTCACAGAAAAAGAGTGGCAAACTCTCTAATCCAACCGAGTCGCGTTTTCGATAATGTACTGTCCGTTACCACGAATTGCAAACGACTAACTGCCTATTACTTGAAGAAGCATTTGCTGTTTCAAAAAAACCATAGGAGGTCAAATACTGGGGTACACGACTCCTATGTTGAAGAAATGTAAATATTGATATCTTTAGTTAATATATGTGTATTAAGTATATCATCTTATCTAACCGACAGATCATATAACTCTACAGTTTATTACATATTTAATAAAATTCTAAATACACACACATATTGTTATTAACTTACATATAGAGAAGAAAAAATATTTTGAGAATGTTTTTTTTCTAATATAAATTTTGTAATAAGATTATAGAGTGTTAAATCAACATAACTTGCTTACACGAAGAAATTTTATAAAGTAATTAAATCAAGAAAAATATATTGCGTTTCAAATTCAATAATAATTTTTATGATTTGAGAAGAAACAAAATATCAGATAAAGATAACAATATCTTCAATTCAAGAATCAGAAGTAGTTTACTTGCATCATGGGAATTTCCAAACCACGGAATGATTATGGAGATCAAACTCGAGGTCTGAAAGTGGGCTCGAAACACGGTGTCGGAAAATTCATGGAAAATCCGGCAGATGTGATTTTAGTGCCATCGCGCCTTGCGGGAAAGGTTACAAGTATTGACTGTCACGTGGTCACAAGTCACACGTATGATGTGTGCATGTAGTAGTATGTATGTAGATACTATGTCACTTCTAATTTTTCTCGCGATGACAACACTAAAATCACATCTGCCAGATTTTCTATGAGTTTTCCTACACCGTATTTCGAGTTCACTTTTTTCGTGACCGGCCGCTTGAGTTTGATCTCCTTCTTATTATTCCGTGTTCCAAGCCTCATACGAAAAAAACCATTAGCTGTGATGGCCAATGATGGCGCTCGCGCGTTTCTATTTCGACCATTCACTTGTAGGACTGCGTTCGGAAATATCACTCGAATGACCCTGTATTTTATCCTTGTTGTTCACCCAATGTTAAATAAAGACAAGGTGATGCACAGAGGCATCCGAGTGATACGATATTTCCGAACGCAGTCTTGTTTGTGTAAAGTGGTGTGTTTTGAAACACGAGGATGTAAATGTTGTCATCCGTCCCGTGTTCGCGGATGTAACGGATGTAACGGGTAATGTCGAGTAAAATGAAACGATATGTCTCATTCGACGCAACTTTTTAGCGGGCTGCTCATCCTTCTGTCGGTGATCGTACTGTGCGATGGCGCGGACACGTATGAGATCGACTGCAATAACCTGCGAATGGGACAGTACATTTGTCCTCATCCTGATTACGATTTCATAGATCCAAAAACGCAGCAACCCCGCGGCTGCACTAAAGAAAACAAGGCCAAAGGTAGGAGCTTGACTTCGAGCGTCGGGATTGGGATTTCGGTGTATCCCTAACCTTAATCTCACACATTCTGACATTTCTGATGTTCTGTTGCTATATTTTTAACGTAAAATAAGACAGACGCATATCTTCTTGCATTTTAAGAGAGTTAAGCGTAGACAATTGGAGCAATTATCTTCATATTTCTTTATTGTTTATTATATTTTGTGTTATGCTGAACGTTTTTATATTATTATTCAAAATATCGTTCATTTTACTGTATTTAGAAGTAACAGTTTGATAATTATCTAGAATTATAATTTTTATAAAATTAAACTTGGATTTATATATTTTTAGTGCTATGTTTAGCTGCCGATGGCCTTATTTGTACAGAAACTAAGAATAACACTTTCAAGAAAGATATACCTTGCAAATGGACGTAAGTAATTAGATGATTTATGCTCTTTTTACCAATGTTTATTAACTATAATCTTGACTCGACTTGTTTTTCGTCTTTTTGTAGTTTTAATAATTAGAAAAAAATCAAGAATAAGTTAAATCAAAATTAGAGTTAATTTACATTGAAAGAAGTAAACTGTGAGCATGTAATAAATCTTCAGGAGTGTATCTGTTGAACTCATTCAGTTGTAAATTTTTTTATTCTAAATGTCAAGCATTTGTCAATTTTCTTTATGTTACATCTGCAAATTTGAATTATTCTTACTAAAATATACTTAATATTCATTCTTTTTTACATATATGTTGCTTTCTTGAAATTAATCAGTGTCTTTTAATTAACTTAAGTGTGTCTTATAGAATCAGTTAATAGCATATTATAGATTCTGTCAGCTTCAGATGATTAACTTTTAACTGGAACATATCTTGATAATCTAGAAATAATTTAAAAAGTAGTATTTTTTGAAACAATTTTTCAATACATATTTACATTTAGAAGCAATATATAAATGCTATCATAGATATTTTATTTACATTTTTTTCAAATAATCTTATAGCATAGTTTAAGAATATGTAATTGAACTTGAAAAATTCTTAAAGAAATGAAACTGATAATAAAAAGCTAGTAAGTTCCAGGGACACCTTACTTTAGTATAAAATGTGTTTTTGTTACATTAAGTACTTCAAGTTTATATATACAGTTTGTGAACTTTCATGTTTAAATTGTTGTTTTCAGAAATGGATATTCATTTGAGACATCATTACTGCTATCGATATTTCTTGGTATGTTCGGCATAGATCGATTTTATCTTGGATATCCTGCTCTAGGCTTGCTCAAGCTGAGCACGTTGGGATTTCTTTTTCTTGGCCAGTTCGCCGATGTCATTCTGATAGCTACGCAAATCGTAGGACCGGCGGACGGTTCACACTACGTGATGCCATATTACGGTGCCGGAATTAACATCATAAGGAGCAACAATTTTACATACAGAGTACCACAATATGATTGCTAAGAGAAAATAGTATATTCAAAGCCAATTGTAAATGACGACTTTTCTATACACGCACACGCGCGCGCGTGTGCGTGTGCGTGTGTATGTATATAATTGTATACTAATCTCTGTTTTCGTCGCAAGCAATAGTTGCGTTCAGAAATGTCGCTCGGATGCTTCCGATTCATCATCTGTCCTTGTTTAATATTTAATATTAATATTTAATATTTAATATTAAAAATATATATATATAATATATATATATATATATAAATTTAAACAGATGATGAATCCGAGGCATCGGAGGCATCCGAGCGACATTTCCGAACGCAGCCAACGATGTATAGATCCTAGAATGAAATCCTATATCATATATTGGGTCATATAAAAAGTATCCGCGGTTTTTTCATTCAAAAATTGAACAAAAAACTGCGGATACTTTTTAAATGACCTAATATATGTATATATATATATATTTATTTCAATGTAATTTGTTCTCTGTATTCTATTCTATAAGATGAACTGTGAAGGTTAACTTGTAGATATTCATCTTTCAATGAAAAATATTGTATATAAAGATTTACTACTGATTTATTGCCAGCTAATGATTAATTAATAAATTGTTGTTTTTATTTCTAAAGTTCTCTGTTATTTATTATGCTCTTCAGTCGATCAGGGTTTCTCAGAATGCAAATATCGTGATAATTATATTCCCGAATTTCGCAATTATGACTCAATCGGCCTTGAACGATTTATCGCGAAACTGTAAGCTACCTCTTAATATCGATGCATGGATGTAATTTAATTCGTGCGATCTCGCATGTATTTTCAATCTCTCGTTCCTCTGATATAAATGCGAAAATAAGAAGCGTTTATTATTATTACTTCCGTTAATCCTTATTTTCGTGCACAGAGCTCGGTAACGGTATTTCGTGCACGAACATCTTGCATTCTCGGAAATTCTAAGACAATGCCGACCGAAGAGGCATCACGTTGCAATTTCGCATTATATACATATTAATCGGCACGTTTTCGATATGAAATGTATAAATCTACATATTTCTCTTTGTGATGAGTTCTTTAAAGTTATCGTTTCATAAGAGTTGAAAAGACAGACGTGATTTATTAAATCGGGAAGACACATTATTGAGAGCCGCTTCTCGCATCATGACTTCAACTAAGAAGATTCTACTTCTACTTTTACCACTCGAAATTGTACTATTAATTGTGACAATATATCATTCAAATAATTCTGGGGTAAGTAATTTGATCATTACTTGATGCACATCTATAGATCTAATTTTTTAAAATAGGATAAAGATTACATTAATGAGAAAAACTTGCAAATCTAAGAATCAATGAAATGTTGAAGTAAAATATACTTCAATATATTTTAAGTGAAATAATAAATTACAAATATACCCAAATAACAAAATGTCTGCAGTCTTCTAGCAAACTGTCAGCAGGTTTAGGCAGAAAATGACGGCAGTCTGCTATCAATTGCGTCCGCATTAGACTTGTGTTCTGTTAACATCGCCTGTCGATATGTGAAGGCAAATTGTTAGCAGAAACTGAGCAGATCCTACAGACATTATCTGACGCTTGCAAATTCTGTTACGTTTTTTTCTAGCAGTCTATCAACAGTATTATGTACATTATTCTGTTGTTATTTTGTTGGTATAATGTGTAGCAGACATTTAAAAAAATCTGCTTTCTATAGACTTGGTTATTTGGGTATATATGTAGTATTTATATATATATATATATTTTTTTTTTTTAAATAAGAGGTGAAGTTTATCAAATATTATCACTGCTCGTGACTATTAAATTTTTATATCGAGGAAATCACTTTTGCAGTACAATGACAATACAGCTGTGGAACCGCAGATAATCAGGCGTCGACGAGCAATTAGGCGCGCCAATATACATTATTGCAAGTTCAATCAGTACTATGATCAAGAGGAAGGCCGTTGTTTAGGTGTGCCAGGAGGCGGCAAAGTACTTCACATTGAAAACAGACAATCATGTGGCATCAACGTCTTGAAGCCGCATTGTAAAAGCTCTCTATATTATCACATTTGCAAGCGTGACAAGTCGATCCTGGCACAATGTGCAAACAGGCAGATCTTCGACAATCGTTTGCAGCGATGCGTTTCCTACGATTCAAGTAATTTAACTCCCAGTATTATTCCACCAGACGACTACACATATTACGATCACGTTAGAATGCCACGTTGCACAAGATATGGTCGATTTCCCGTGCCTGGCCACTGTTCCATGTTTTACACATGCGATACGAACGGACATCGACTTCATCAGAGTGTCTTTAAGTGCCCACAAAATACGGGATATCAAGTGGACAGAGGAGTTTGCAACATTGTGGCAGATTGTGTGAATGACAATTCGGTGGATACTACAGTTTGTGTTCCAGATGCCCCGAGCGAAAATGTGGAATCTTCACGTCTCGATGAAGCTGTAGACGGAAATGTGAAAGAAATCTCAGAAATACTTAAAGAAAGTAAAGCCAACACACACGATCCTATAGTAGAAAAAGAGGAAAATGTAAATTTTAAGAATTTCGATGATATTATCACTACCCCTGTAAATATAATAGGATCACTGTCAGAAAATAATTATAACGATAACGATATGGAAGAGTCAAGTAACAACGCGAGTTCGTTAAATCCAATCAAAGAAGATTTAATTTCTGAAGGCAGCGACGAAAAGATAATGTACAGTCAAACTCCGAATCAGCTTGAAACTCTGCAAAAAGTATCTGACGAAGGACAGAACGAAGAGGATGGATCATCACTATTAAATTTACGAATTACATCCCCATTAACGACAGAACTCGATGACACACCGCATTCGATTGCGGAACAATATAGAAACAACGAAGACAGCACAGAATCTACTCCAATTAGTGACGTTTCACCGAATATAAATGAAAAAATGCAAGATGCAACTACAGAGCAATATAAAAATAACGAAGACGACATAGTGTCGTCATCAAATTTGAATACTGATTCTGATGATCTGTATTCGGCACCAACAATTAGTAATGTACCAGAATCGACTTCAATCAAGGATGTGTCATTAAATGCAGATGAAAAAATGCAAGATGCGATTACGGAACAAAATAGAAGCAACGAAGATAGCACAATGATGCCATCAATCTTTAATGCTGATTCGACACCAACAATAAGTAATATACCAGAATCCTCTCCAATCAGCAACGTGTTACCGAATATAGATGAAAAAATGCAAGATGTAATTACGGAACAATATGAAAACAATGAAGACAGCACATTGATGTCATCGAATTTCAATACTGATTCGGTTGATCAATATTCGACACCAACAATAAGTAATGTACAAGAATCTACTCCAATTAGCGACATATTACCGAATATAAATGAAAAAATGCAAGATGCAGCTACAGAACAATATAAAAGTAACGAAGACAGCATAGTGTCGCCATCGAATTTGAATTCTGATTCTGTTGATCTGTACTCAACACCAATGAGTAATGTATCAGAAATTTCTCCAAATAGCGATGTGTCGCCGAATGTAGATGAGAAAATGCAAGATGCGATTGCAGAACAAAATAGAAACAACGAAGACAGCACAATGATGCCATCGAATTTTGATACAGATTCGGTTGATTCGGCTTCACCAATAAATAATGTACCAGAATCTTCTCCAATCAGTGATGTGTCGCCGATTGTAGATGAAAAAATGCAAGATGCGATTGCGGAACAAAATAGAAACAACGAAGACAGCACAATGATGCCATCGAATTTTGATACAGATTCGGTTGATTCGACTTCAACAATAAATAATGTATCAGAATCTTCTCCAATCAGCGACGTATCACCGAATATAGATGAAGAAATACAAGATGCGATTCCGACACAAGGACATAGGAATAACGAAGATTACACAATGATGCCGTCGAATTTTAATACAGATTCGGTTAATCAGTACACGCCACCAATAGTAAGTAATGTAGCAGAATCTTCTCCAATTAGCGACACGCTGTCAAAGATAGATGAGGGAATGCAAGATGAAGCTACAGAACAATATAGAAATGACGAAGATAGTGTAGTGACTCCATCGAATTTTAATACAGATTCGATTGATAAATATTCTGCACCAACAATAAATAATGTACCAGAATCTTCTCCAAGCAACGTGTCACCGAATATAGATGAAAAAATGCAGGATGTGATTACAGAAGAATATAGAGACAACGAAGATAGCATAATGACGCCATCAACTTTGAATACAGATACGGTTAATCAATACCCGGCACTAACAGTAAGTAATACATCAGAATCTTCTCCAATTAGCAGTACATCATCGAAGATAGATGAGGAAATGCAAGATGCGGATACAGAACAATCTAGAAACAATGAAGACAGTACACTAATGCCATTGAATTCTGATTTGGTTGATCTGTACTCGGCACCAACAACAAGTAATATATCAGAATCCTCTCCAATCAGTGATATGTCATCAAATCTAGATGAAAAAATGAAAGATGCGATTACAGAAGAATATGGAAACAATGAAGACAGTATAGTGACGCCATCAAATTTTGATACAGATTCAGTTAATTCGGCTTCAACAATAAATAATGTACCAGAATCCTCTCCAATCAGTGGTGTGTCGCCGAATGTAGATGAGAAAATGCAAGATACGATTGTGGAACAAAATAAAAACAACGAAGACAGCACAATAATGCCATCGAATTTTGATACAGATTCGGTTGATTCGGCTTCAACAATAAATAATGTACCAGAATCTTCTTCGATCAGCGACGTGTCATCGAATATAGATGAAAAAATGCAAGATGCAACTACGGAACAGGACAGAATATAGAAATAACGAAGACGACACATCAAATTTCAATATCCAGTTAATCACAGATAGTCCGAGGTATGATAATTCTGATATATTATCTTCTCCATTGACACTTGCGATTTTGCCGCTACAAGCAGCTGTTGATCAAATTGTCACAGAAGGATTATCCGAAACTACTCCGTCAATAGACAGTAAAATTGCAGATGCTAGTTCATGCTAGTCATTTGCACCAGATGGAGTCGAAAATTTTTCTGCTCGATATTTACCGACAATACTGATGAATTATATTTAACACCAACGACGCAATCTCACTTTTTCAAAAGAAGTAACTGCACTGAGTGACATTGCAACTACAATACAAGACCCTATCTATTTCAGACATAGATCTGGTAAAATAGTAACGATAGCACGGAAATATCTCCTGCTTTTGTAACTGAATAATTATAAACATATATATATATATATATATACATCTTAAGTAAATTCATAAATTATATATAATTTTTTATTTAGACTATGTAGATATTGTCATTGTTAAAAGATGTATACTGTATAATGCGAATATGTAGATAAAATAATGTATTGTATGATTTGTAATTTTTTGATTCCCGTTTCTGAGGTAGCGAGCAATTTACATAATACATAAATCCATTTTTCTGTGTATATATTAGGTGTTGGAATTAATTCGTAGCGTTTTACAAGTGATGGGAAGTACTTTCATTAATGTATTTTTTAATGCTCATGTGAAATAAATAACATTCTTTCATTAAAAAACGCTACGAATTAATTCCAACACCTAATATATCGAGGTATAAAGAAAAAATTATTTTATAAAACGAGGAAATTGTAACAAATACCTTCTTATTATTTTACTTATATTAATCGTTTGTACAATATCATTTGTTTTATGTTTTATTACTATTACATGTTCTCTTTTTCCTGCTCGTTAACGAGCGTGTAATATACTCCTTTTCGTTTAATCAATTCTGAATGCTTGCCCATCTAAAAAAAACATTCATTGTTTATATATTATATATATTTATATAATAAAAATATGACGTTAATTTTATCGATTAAAGCATACCTCCACAATGATACCACGTTGTAACACGACAATTACGTCAGCTCCCTTAATAGTACTCAACCTATGAGCAATGACAAGAACTGTTTTACCTTTTGTAACATTTTCAATTGCTTTTTGAACGATTCTCTCGCTTTCATAGTCCAATGCACTAAAAACACAGACAAGATAAACATCAAGATAAATCTCATACAATCTTGCTATTCCTACCTTGTTGCTTCATCCAGAATTAAAACAGATGGTTGTTTTAATAAGGCTCTGGCGATAGCAACTCGTTGCTTTTGTCCACCAGAGAGCTGTGTGCCTCTTTCACCAACCTCGGTCGCGTAGCTGTCTGGAAATTTCATTATAAATTCGTGCGCATTCGCTTCTTTAGCTGCCTCGATGACCTAAATAGACTTTATGTAAAATATTAAGTATATATATCAGTACTTATATTAATTTAAATTCTATTTTTACCTCTTTGTCTGTTGCATCTTGTCTCCCATACCTAATGTTTTCCATAATGCTGGTAGCAAATAAAATAGGCTCTTGATTGATATAGCCTAAAACATTGCCTCTGAGATAACTTGAATTAAGGGACCTGATATCTCTACCATCGATAGTAATGGAGCCTTCATCAACATCATAAAATCTGTACAATTTTAGGTATAAATTTTTAAACTTCAAATAAAATACACGTGATTGTTGTAAAACCATACCTTTCTAATAATACAGCCACTGTTGATTTCCCATTACCACTAGTACCAACAATAGCCACAGTTTTCCCAGCGGGAATGTGTAAGTTAAAATTTTTCAAAATAACGTGATCAGGTCTAGTGGGATAGCTGAAATTTACATCTTTGAAAACTATATTCCCCGCCGGAGATTTATCCGTGATTATGTCACCACCGATCATCATTGACGAAGGCGGCATATCTAAGTACTAAAAAAAAAAGATATAATTAGTTTTTAATTCAGGAAAAGTTACTATAAAATTGTATAATCCAAATATATAATAAATTACCTGAAAAATCCTGGCTCCAGCACTCTGTCCTCTAACGAAAGTTCCGAAAAGCACTGATAACTGGCCTAAAGACTTTTGTATAGTTTGTGTAGCCATTAAAAATGCCATGAGATTTCCCGGAGACAATTGTCCTGTAGAGA
The DNA here is from genome assembly GCF_000204515.1 of Acromyrmex echinatior. Next base: position 861,598 of record NW_011627335.1, on the reverse strand, counting down.
GTAACTGCCCACCAAAGTACAGCGTGGAAAGTAGAATGCCGTTAAGCAGTAAATTTGTTCCTGCTTGAAAGAAGCTTATACCAAAACCTAATCGTTCGTATAGATCAGACGAACGTTCAATCTCTTTGTAAAACATTTCCGCTTCTTTCTTCTCCGCGGCGAAGGCTCTCACCTGATAAAAAAAAAAAAGGAAGTGCAGTGGATTAATATTGTTACGCATTTTTTTCAATTTATTATTTTTAAAATACCGTTCGGATGTTTTGTATTGCTTCCTCGCAGACAGCCGTAGACTTTGCAACTTGATTTTGTGCTTCCATCGACAGCTTGCGCAAACTTCTTCCCAATAAAGTACCGATAAAAATTATTGGGGGCAAACTGAATACCACAAGAGTGGTCAATTGCGGTGATATCACTATTACAGAGATGATACAACCAATAATTTGTGTGAAGCTTCTTAAACCTTGAGAAATGCAGATTTTAAATGAACTTTTAAAATCTTGAATATCACTGGTCAATCGACTTACTATTTCACCAGAACGCGTTTTGTCAAAAAACGTTGTGTCTTGCATAATAATGGACTTGAACAAATCCTGACGTAAGCTCAATGCAACTCTTTCACCAACGTGTGACAGAGTATAAATATATGCAAAAGTAAAAAATGCCTTGAAAGATAAAAATCAGATATTTAGGGAATATAAAAATATGTGGAATTTTATAAAGATATTGAAAAAAATATTGTAATTATCTTACATACTTGCGCAATGTACATGCGTGCCAAAATAAAAGCTGGTTGAGTAAGCTGGAAAATGACTTGTTTTGCAGAATCATTTTTATTCTGACATATTTCCGTTAATACATTTATAACACTTCCAACGCATTGCGGTATTTGTATATTTAACAATGCAACTATTAATGCACTCTAGAAATATGATGATTGTCAGTACATCATTTGCAATAATATAAGATTTATCAATTATTTTTGCACGTACTATAAATACTTACTGATAGTGCTAGTAATAAATACCAGATATGTGGGTATAAATACTTGAAAAATTTTATCCATTCAAAGATCAAGTCATTATCCGGATTGACTGGACTTATGTCACTTATTCTTTTGGCTTCTTTACAGAATACAATTCGATTATGTGATTTCAAAATACACGCAATCGTTACACCAAGTCCGCTGAAACTAAATTTCTGAATGTACAAGAAAAGCTTCGACTCATTCACATTTTCTTTGGCACATCTTTGAGTAATTTTACTAAATTCACGCTTTGCTGTCCCCCATAAGTTCTGACTTCTTCCTGGCAAAAAACACTTTTGCAAGTAATACCTGAAATTAATTAAATAAAAATTGATTTAACATAGTATCATTAAAATAATACGCTTATTATTGTCTTGAATCATTCTAATCTTAAATATAGGAAATTTTTATATATATTTATATATTCTTATACTCATATTTTTTCTTTAGAGATTATGTGTGGTATAATTGGATACACTTAGAGACAAAAATAATTCATGTTATCTTGAAATAATACAGCTATTATTGTGATATATAAATGATATATAAGTGAATATGTAATGCAGCATGTATAACATTCTTTATTATTTTTATGTATCATGTTTATATATTTTCTCTTTAAAGATTTATGCAATATAATTATAGATACAATTAGAAACAAAAGTAATTCATAATTACCTTGGAATAATAGAGCCATTATTATGACAAGTGAAAAACGCAGCACGTAATACAGACATTCTTGGAATATATTAATATTATAATTAGTGATACTGAATTAACGTTTATTAATTATGCCATGTATATTTCTTTTGGCGTGTATATTTCATTCATTAAATTCATGAAAACACATTACTAATGATTCTTAAATAGATACGATAATGGAATTTTTTTTCACTCAATTGAAAAGGTTAAGGCTAATAATATCGCAACCAAAGGCGCCGCCATGTTTCAACGTACCCATCGTACGTTCCATGATCTTCTCATAGATGGCTCTTGATGTATTATCTAGCCAGTTTGTTTTCGCGCTGTTTCGTGCTAGGTATAGGCCGCATTGGGGGAAATGCTATTAGCGCTATTTGTGTCATAAATGTCATAATTCTATCTTCATCGTCCATTAGACGTGAGACAAGGATATTATGACACAATGGCGCTGATAGCGCACATCCCGAACGGAGTCGTACTCGTAGCTCGTTTCGAAGTGCGCATGCGCGTTTTGAAGTTCGTAACTTAATTCGCGTAGAAGTGCGTAGAAGTGAGTTGAAGTAACGAATTTATCCTTGAAATTTTGTGACAATTTATCCTTGACAGCATTCGACGAGAAATCCCGGAGAAAGTGGCTTCTCAAGGCTCGGCTGTGACAATCGCGCGGTCTGCAGAAAACGAGGACAAATCTGGTAAGCTACTTTGAATCTTGCGGTTACTTTGGGTCTTGCAAGATAGGATTCTGTTGCTTATGGAAAAATACGCGCTATCGAGACACGGGAGATACAGAGAAAATAAAAGGCAATTACAAGCAACGAATTCCATGTCGAATCCTCACCGAGATTATTATATCAAATCTCTAGGTATCCTGTTTCATATATACAGCACAGACCTATGAAGGCTGTCTACAATGTGTGCTTTTTGTTTCCTGTTTTTTGCTTTTTGCTATTTATTATATCTTGCCTTTTTGCTTCTTATCTCGTTTTTCGGTTGCTCGAGATAAACGTTAACGAACTTCAGAAGAAACAGAAAACATATATCAAGAAATATATATGTTGATAAAACGATCACAAAGAGGAAAAAAGCAAAAAATAGGAAACAAAGAGCACATGTAGAACAACCATAAGGAATGTCCTACTCATAATCAGACAAATGCGTGCCCAAGACAGATTGCATCAACATTACTTTGACTTTGAGAGTTTTCAGAGAAATGAAAATTTTAAACCTTTACGTTTAATTAAAGTCAAAGTAAGTTGATGCAATCAGACCTAAAGGATGTCTTTTGAAACATACATATGTAGCCCGGTTCCACTATTAATTGTAAGATTATCTTTAATCTCGGTTCAATTTATTCTTTATCTTTTTCTAATTCTAACAGTTAGAGAGAAGAATAGTAAGTTAAGTCTAGTAAATTAAAGTTAATCTATATTGATGAAATCAAGCCTAAAAGATATGTAAAAGGTATCATAAAGAGGTCTTCTAAACAATGTTGTGTGGATAGAGACATCCAGAGAATTTCTCTGTTTTTACAATCCATGATTACTTAAAGATTAAAGGTTACCAAGAAATTCATGACTGAATTTCATTGCTGAATCTCTTGATAACTTTTAATTTTTAGGTAACCATATATTGTGATAACGGTCCTTGTTATCCTCTGAATCGAATGTCCCATTTCAAATTATTATTTAAAATGAGAATTACCAGGATCCATATATTTCAATTACAAATTAAGATCGATGTGACGTAGTTATTGCAATTACGCGTCATCATTTATTGTAACAATGACTGTAAGATTAATAGAAGTCTGTAGATATGAACATTCTCACGATAAATTTTTATTAATCTGTCCAGCGGGATGAGGAGGGGAAGGGGAGGGATTTATAATTTAACTCGCCGTTTGTAACTCGCCGCTCTTTTTTTTTTATTCGCAACTTTTCTCGGAAGTTGGCCGGAGAACCGCCACGTGGCTGGAGAACCGCCCTCGATATCCTCCGCGTTGCGAGAAAGTGGCGTAAAGTGCGAAGAGTGAACACCTCGATCAGTAATAATAAACTAATACACGGACGATTAAGGGTACGGTCAACGCGATGCTGCAAACGCTTTGAAGCATTTTTTAATTGATCAGTTTGTAAAATTCTTTCTTCTAATTGGTCCATCAAATGCTTCAAAGCATTTGTAGCGAGACTTTGACCACAGCCTAAGAAAGATACGAAAATTACGCCTCGGCGATGAGCGGGTCTCCGCCGAATGAATGGCGTACGCTGGGTCTTAAAGGACTTAATCGTGGCCCGGCAAACTCTTTGAGCGACCAGTTAATGACGTGTATTTATGTATTCGTCGCGTTTAATTGCCCGTGCGGCTATTAGCGTTATCCCACGTCTTCTCGGGAGTTGAACGCCGCCACTTGCGATAAGTATTTATCGCCACTTGCAATAAGTATTTAAATACTCACGTGTACTTTTGCATGACGCATTATGTGCAATTCGCTCAATTGGGCGAGACGAAAATGACTAAAGAAATATCTCCATATCTCTCTTTGGTCTCCACAATCGTTTAATTCAGATGGATTATTCTGAAATTTGAAGCAGTACATATTTTTCTGTACCAAAGAAAAGATATTTCATAAATCTGATTTTTCTTTTATCTTTTGAAAAATTTGAAACTTCGTAACAATCATGTATGATAATTGCGAAGTAGTTGAGTCAAGTAGTTGAAAAAGTAGTATTGTTTTATTATTTTCTATATTAACAGAAAAAAAAATGAAATTTTTAGAGTAATTTAAAGTTACCTAATCTCATTAAATATGAAAACCATGCATGTTATTCTAAGCTTTTATTCTTTTAACTTTTTCTCTGTATATAAATATTCTTCATCACAAATAGCATTCCTAAGAAAATTTTGGATCAAATTTTCTATTCGATAACTTTTTATTTACGATACAAAATGTCCTATAAGATCGTGATATGACTATATAACAAATTGGAGAGGATTTTGTCGTTTAGGGTTTTTATTCACGTTTTTATTGACTTTGGGGTGTTTGCAGTGTTTGCACCTCTGAACACAGAGAGAAGGTTAAAGAAACACCGCAATTATAAAATTAATTACAGACCGTAGAATTAAATATAGAATTAAGCATCACGTTTATGTTTGAATGTTTATATCTGCATTTATTTTTATTAACTAAAAAAAAACGGAACTATTATAGAGAATTGCTTAGAGTTAATTAAATCAAATAAAAGAGCTATATTAATCTAAAGCTTTTAAAGACCTTCGGATTAACATGAATCTGTGACAATTATTAATCTATTCTGCCTGTTGCTTTTTATTTGATTTCTCACACTTCCTGAGCATGAAAATTTTAATAATTTATAATTATTACAAGAATCCCAGATAATAAACAAAAATCGTCACCAAAATTTCTACCAGGATACTTTTACAACGCTCAGCTAAGATTAAAAAAAATTCCATGTGTCATTTCCGATTCTATTTTGTACAAATTGTTTACCGTTCTTATGCGCACTACGGAAGTCCGCGTTAGTTTTCTTCTTAATTCTCATAATTTATCTGCGAGTAGGGCGGTAAGTTGTCAGAGCGCGTATTTTTCAAGAATGCTCTTTACGAATGCTGGAAGAATATCTTGCAAACGAGTTTGCGTCATCTGCGGCACTCAACGTACTCCGAGAACGGCGGGAACTTCACATTAAACCCTTCCTCTCGGATCTACAAAAGCCATCGAGTCGAGGTCGCCCTTTTAACCCAGATTTGCGGTATTTGCGATCATTCGCCTTATAATATTTTCTAATATGCGATGATTTGAGATTTTTTTGAAATTCAGCTTAGTAATCGTAAAAAAGTGATAAAAGAGAAAGTTATTGTATCTATGAAAAGTTTTTTGTCATACTGAATTAATTTGATATTATTATTATATATATTTTTTATATTTTATATATATATATATATATAATATATAAAATATTGATTATGCAGATGAATTCTTATATCTGCGAATGGAATATTGCTTATTATGTATAATAATTAAGAATTTCATGAAATTAAACGTGGCAAATAGAGGATATCTTAATAACAAAGACATATTAATGAGATATAAAAAATATTTGAGCGACAAACATAAACCGATTAAAATGCACGTATTTCGCAGAAAATACGATAATTAATGACTAAGCGTTAAATGTAGCATAGCTTTTATTCTCTTGAAAGTAAAGAAATAACACGTTCCTCTGAACTTAACCGTATCATATATTGGATATAAAAAAAAAACGCGCGCTATTTTGCGTGCAAAAATATTTTGTAATAAAATATTTGGTAATACGCGCGTGTATAAAATCGGAACATACTTTGCGTATAAGAATCCAATATCGCAACGGGCAGAGGTTTTTTCGTAGAAAATCCGCTGGCTCGCTCGCCGGAGAGCGAGGAAAGATAGTAAAAGAAAGAAAACAAGAGAAGGAGGATGGGAATCGGAGAGGGTGAAGGCGAGAGAGAGAGGCGAGGGAGAGAAAGGGAGAATTCAAGTATAAGCGCCGTAACTGCGACAGTTTGCTGCGCCGCGACGGCCGAAGAATGGACCAAATGAAGCCTTCTAAATTTCAACACCCTCTTCGTCGCGCGAATCTCTCTATCTTTCCTCCCCTCAACCCCGTTCTCCACCGAACGGCGGAGTCCGCGGAGTCGCGGCGCGGTGCGGCAACGGCGGGATACGAGAGACGAGAGACGAGAGAGTACACGAGAGAGCCTCGTCGTCCGTGAAACGCACGCGATGCCGGCGTACGACGGGGTGGCGATGACGCAAAGTCAGCGCGGGCCAATGGACTCGGTTCTGGAAACAGCCGGAACGGGTGCACGACTGCCGGCTCGCGATTGGGCGTGGCTCCAAGGGGGGCACCCTCGACTCTCCGCTACCGATGGGTGGGGGAAATCCCCAAAGTGTGCCCCGGGGTGTAATATCATACCGCTAGGTGGATAAATAGACGTAGCGTGAGGCTACGTCGGCGCGCCGAGGGGTTAGAGACGGAGGGAGGAGAGAGAGACCGCGCGCGCGCGCGCGGATAGGAGGGAGATGACAGACGGAGGAAAGTAGGGGGAAGAGACGGAGGTTTCGGGGATATGCGAAACGCGCGTAGGGAGGATAGGATCGGTGAAGAAGGAGGAGGAGGATGGGGAGGTCGCGGATGGTTGCTCGAGGCCAACCGGGGAAGAGGTGGGGTCCAGGTCTGGTTAGAAAATGGTCGCGAGAGGTACGTAGCCCGGTGAGGGGGAGGAAAGGGGAGTAGGGACTGCGCACGGGGTAAACGAGGAATCGTGGAAATCGGGCGACTGCAATGTGCACCGCGACGACGGCGAACTAGAACAAATAATGGTTGTAGTCAGCCTCAGCTTCCGAGAGGTATTTTCCAGTCTCATAAATCGCGCTCGGGCACGTTCGGTGGGGAATGTGGGCCCCACAGAGGGGTACGTTTTGCGAGAAACGTCGCTTGTACCGGGAGGGAGGCTGACCTATGACGAGATGAGAGATATTGGCGAATCCAAGGACGGTGCAGGATTGATATTGGAACTCTGACAAAGTTAAAATCCTGAAACAAGTTTTCCTGGCTTTGCCGATATTTCTTTTTCCTAAATAAAGGACTGTGATATGAATAGAGAAGCTTCTGAAATGAAAAAAAGCAGCTCCTGATCTTCTCATACTGTTGTCCCTATTGTTGTCTTACTACTTTTTAACTTATGAAGTTAATTAACAGGATGTTGGACGTAGCATCATTCCGAAGAATTATATCCTTAACACGAAAATATTTTCATACGAAAATGCGAATGTAATTTGTAGATTGGATTGATAATTTTTTAATTAACATTCCAAGAGATATTGGCAAGCTTGTGTTACTTCCGACAGTCTTTCGCGTTATTAGATAATTACTCCGAAATTTCATGTCTATTGCTCAACGGATCATTCACATTTTTGCATCAGCAATCTTTGCACGTACGGACGTGCCACGACACCTAAATGTAAAAACAGATATACGGATGTACTTTACGCGTGGTAATCCAATAATCCCAGGATCGACCGTTGTTCGGGATATACTCGTATAGATATTTCGTTGAATCGCTGTAATTCTATTACATCGGTGAACGAAATGGGTGGGTCTTTTTCTGCAAAGTGTCAGTCGTTCGTGGATCTAGTTACGATGCGTGTTCGCCGATAGTGAAAGGGGACAAAACGTACGAATCAATTTAAATCTAAAAAAGTAACATATTTTCATCTATATTTTACAACTGCACGAATTAATCCATTCATTGAAATGGAGTAGTAAGCTTTGCATACTTTTAGAAAGTGATGAAACATTTATACTTCGATCTCTCTCTCTCTCTCTCTCTCTTTCTCTCTCTTTAGTTTAACCCTCCTTAGCTGACGTCAAAATTTCATTACTAACACTGTAAAATTTATTTAATTTATGGTAATTAAAAGGCACTAATTATCCGTGTAAGCACACAATATTCCTAGAATTTTATATGAATATTATTTAATATTCATACAACATTCTAAGAATATCGTATCTTACAGGATTTTCGAAGGAACTTAAAAGAATAAATTTTAAGCATTTTTTAATATGAATTATAATCTAAACATATAAAAAAAGTTTAAGCTGTAATATGAAGACAATTGAATTATTTAATATTTTTTTTACAAAGAGGTTTAATTGAATGGATTCAATAAACACTCATATCAGCTCCAGGAATTTCGAATCTTAATGAAAAATGAATCTTAATTTGGACGAAAAAAATATACGAAGTATAGAGCGACGAAATGAAATCCAATTTTAATTGCGATCCAAAATTTCAACGCCATATATTCGTTGTAAATATGTCCGTAGCACTTTCGGCGCGTTACGTTTCGCATTCGCGGAAGTAAATAGCGACGCAAGAATCCGCTGGCGTGTGGGAAACGATATCGGTAGATTTAGTGTGGGGAAAACGAGCTATCATCGAGAAAAGCTGGCGCGCCTGAAGCAGCGAGCTGCTGTTACTATCATCTCGCATGCGATTTTGTAGAATGCTGAGCGCAGTGTGTAGCGGAACAGGATGTTGTCAGCTGAAATTAAATTTTCCTCCGAGAGCGGCGGGTCGCTCAGCAACCTGATATTGTGGGCGTTTTAAGCTACGTACACATCTACAAACGCACGCGCGCGCGTCGACGCCGTCATGAAATGTTCACCAATGTTCGCTTTGTCGTAATCCCAAAATTGTCCCACCGAAGAAATAATTATTTGTCTAATCTTTAATTATTAACATTTTCGCATAATCGATATAAAGAACACCATATTTAACTCTTCAAAATTAATGTGTATTACAATTTATGATTATTTCAATTACAATCTGCAAGAAATAGAACTAATTGACAATAAATTAAAATAATCATAAGTTATAATGTACATTAATTTTGGAGTTAAATATAACATTCTTAACTATATAGTTAATTTGACTTAGAATAGGATACAGAAATTCTTAGGAAAAAAATGTTTTTATACATCAAAACGTTTTTATATTGAAATATTTGTTGTACTTTATATTACATTTAAACATAGTTATAAATTATTTGTTGAAAATATTTACACGCAAAGTATTATACGTTACTGTCAATTGCTCTTACATAAAATTATAATTGTAGCAAAGGCAATGAAAAATATTTATAAAAGTAAGTTAATTCGAATTTTGTAGAAAATTTATCTACATTTTATATCACTCTGCGTTAATTTTTGAAAAAAATATTTAATATCTTAAAAAGTAATTTTTTTTCAAATTATTTATCTTTATAAACATTCTTTGTTTTCATCTTTTTTTCTATAATTATAATATAAACAATTAATTAGTATACAAACGGCGTGAAATTACAAAAATAACGTGCTTATGAGGCACTGAAAAATCTCTTTCCGATCCTGGTGAAAAAAGTCGCGACAATGGCGGGACACTTGGTTTTCTTGGACTTTCCCCGCTTGGTTACTTCTGGGGTAGCGGATAAATGGCTACCTCGTTTTCCGTGCACCCTTGAAGTTGATTGTATCAGGGGGCGGGAGGGAAAAGAACTGTTGAAAGAACGGACAAAGGAACGGGCAAAAGAACGCGGAAAGTAGAGAACGGAGCAGATGACATCGCCTTCCACAACGCGACTATTTAACGTGTTTGCCGTACTCTGCGAGTTATTATGAATTGCATTAAATTGATATTTTCCATTGAGCGTAGTGTTCGAGTCTTGCTTTAAAAGAAAGGCAGAAATTATCGAATGTGTTAACTGCTAAGAAAATATTTTTTTTTTTTTGCTATATTAAATACATTTTTGATTGGTGATTTATTTATCGAAACGAGCATTGGAAAAAATTTAACGATAAATGCATTTGGTAGCAGCGTTCGCGCTCCATTTGATATTTTATTAATTTGTATAATAATTTTTCTCTCTTCCATTATATTAAAAAATCTTTTTTTTTACACTTAGTGTAAAACTTTTTTTATCTTGTTTATCTTAATCAAATCATTTAATACTGTATATTAAATGTATAAAACTCATATTACATTTTTTATCTATATTCATAATGCAAACACACAGAATTTTATCACGCTGCAGCAAGCTTCGAACTATCGCTAACTTTTTCCATTTTATTACGCTATACGATATAAAAATCACGGAAATTATACACCAATTTAGATCTCGTAGTTATTTTAAGCTAAAAGCTCTCATTCATTTCCACTGTCGAACCAACAACGATACTTATGAAGTTATTTATACCTTACATTTAACGCTAAATAAATCCGAGTTTCAGATAAAGCGCGTAACCTTTGGACAAAATAAATTAAACACACAGTTATTAAATGAATGGTGCTAAATATGGAATATAAATACGGATGAAAGTATCGAATCCGTAATTTACCGAGGCGGGGCAGATTCGGACAAATAGATCCATTCATCCATCCATATTTATGAATTATTCTCCAAGCAATGGCTATTGTCATCGCGTGCGGTGGCTTATGAGTTCGACTATCTTCCTTGATACCTGGGGATCACTTTGAAATAAATGATTCTCGGCGCTTTGTGCGACCAACGACATCACCATTAACGACCCTCTCGTCCGGCGAGTACGCGGTGACGGGGGTTGATCGCTATAAATTACGACCGGGCATTAGATCGTAAAACTGTGGGGCGCGACGGTCGATTTGTTTGCGGGATCGTCGTGCATCATCGAGGGATCGGGCCCGATTCGGTGGCCGCATTTCCATCGGGATCGCAATTATTGCCTCGGAGGACGGTTATTAGAAGTAAATAGTTCCATGCGGCCGGGTAATAGAAGCGACTGTCTATCGGTTCCTATTGAATCGCCAATCGATAACGCCAATAACGAACTATTTTCCAAACTCGCGCAGTAACGTAATGTTAAATATCCTATTCAACAACTTTTGGCTAATAAAAAATATTGAGAAAAGTCATGTTAATTCGTATTAATTAAGCAATACAAGTTCGACTATTATATTTATTATATTACTTATTATTGTTTTTATAATTTAATTGCTTATATAATAAATAAAAAAGTCAATAAAAGTTCATCAAATTTAAATCAATGTTAACCATTGAAATCACGCATGCTGTTTGGAATAGCAAAATTTTAATATTAAAAGTTGAAAAAAATGTACGTAATAAATGGTATGTGCAACAAATTATTAATATCGATGTATAATACGTGTTATATATACAATAATATTAATTATATAACGTCTATAGACGAAAAATTATAGTCGTTACATATTAAAGTACTGTGTAAGTGATGTTAATTATTATAAAGATCATTGACAGCATTCAAAATATGGAAAAAAATATGCCATTTGAAAAGAAAGTCAAAATGATTAAAAAAATTTTGACGAGGGCCGTAAGAGTTGCCGTATAAGTGCGTGCATTGGAATACATTATGAAAAGTAATAAAACGATTTCGCATGTTGCAGCACGTGACAGGTCCCACACATACATGAGAAGGGCTCTCTCTCTTTCTCTCTCCCTTTCTCTCTATGAACGAACAATAATCTGTCGCGGTAAACGCATCTGTTGTCGCGAGCAGGTGCGGCGTTTCAATTCGCGCCTAAAGTGGATTAAGGGCCGGCCCGCGTTTTTGTTGGGTCACGTGCGCCAGTCAAAATAAATCTGTTCTTGTAATCGGATTTACGAGCCATGGCCGATAAACTACCGGGCCGGTTATGAACTTTAAACAGCCGGTCGCGCGCGACCGTCGACGGCGACGGCGACGGTCGGCGCATCATAGTTTCGCCGCATAATTTCGTTTGCAACCGTAACCGCGTGTCCGCTTTTCGGTTGGCTTTAACACGTTCGCAACATTGTGCGCCACCAGTGATAGGCGCATATTTTTCGCGTACCAATACGCGATAGTCGCAACTGATCGTGTATCATATTTGCGACTATTGTGTATCGTATTATATCAAAATATAATCTTATCTATTTTTTTGTATAAGTAATACTTTTTGTATAAATAATACTCAAAAATATGAAGTTCAATTTTCCATATTAAAAATAGGTATAATACGTAGAAAACATGATTTAGCACATGTTGATTATTCGTCTTCTTTCGAGCAACATCTCTTGCAGTCGCATGAATCTGCATTTAAATTAGCCATATGATTAATTTTTTTCATATTTTTCATGCATTTAAAACTATGTATATTCAAAAATCTAATCTGGATTTTAAATAAAAATATTCCAGAAAAGATTGTTCTCGTCAAACGTTTGAAATACGTGTACATCCAATTCTGCAAGTGTGTAAAAAGTGATTTCAATATGTGCGTGTGATTAGTTTTCTGCGTAAAGGTAACAACATATTGTATTGCGTACAAACATGGATTTTGTACATTTAAATGTGTAATATTTTTGTATGGAAAAAACTAAATAACTAATATAGATATATTGAAGTTATTTTTTACGCATTTGGATTCGCAATGTATTATTTCCCATTATTATTTTAATTAATTTCATTATCACGATAATGATCAGAAAATACATTTACTTTCAATCCGTCTCGGCACACTTGGAATAACGAAACCGTCACATTTCTGCTCATCAAGCATGGGCAGCGTACGAAAGTTTATAAAAATGTTATGAGGAGTTTAATTGGCCGACGTTTAATTACTTCGACTACCGCCGCCGTCGCCGCCGAAGACTGCGCGGGGGTAGTAAAGGGGTGGCCGGACTAATTGCGAAGTTTTCTACTTCGATTTTCCGGCAGACTGCACGCTGCCGCGCCATTTCCCGGCTGCCGGTTGTTCGAATTAAACGCGAATGCAGTTTTAAACTGGGGAAGAGCGCCCCGGGGAACACCAAGTATTTTATACGGGATTAAACGCGACAAGCGCGTACAGTAAAAAGCGGCCAAAGAAATCAATAACCTCGCGTTATACGCGCGTACCGCGCCGCTATTTTATATTTTCCCGTCTGCTCTTCTCGCACGACTATAATCGCGATAAAATAATCATCAAGTGAACATTCCATTTCGCAGACGGTGAGTCAACGAACGAAATAATAATATGAAAAATTATTTATGTGTAGTATCGCTAAAAAGAAGATAAAAATGACATTATACTGCACGCATTCTAAATTTATCAGCCTGTACAGAATGTTTCGGGAAATCGTGATACAACGGGGAAGTAACTGTTTTTTTTTATATAAAAAAATGTCGAAAATATGCCGAATACAATTTTTTAATATAGAGCTTTGTTTTCGAAAATATCGAGCTTGAATATTTGTCAAGTACAGGTGCACTTGACTAGCCACAATCTGGCTTAGCTCGTCCAATCTGATATTCACCGCTATTTCTATGTCAGTCTGGATTTGATAGTTTAAAATAATGCAATAAGTTTCAATAATGTATTTATGTTATTAAAAAATTATTGAAAATATAGCCTTTCATTTTCAGACAAATTCTTGCTTGGCAAATTAAAGATGTGTGAATTCATAATAATATGTTGAATTCATGATAATATGTTGAAATTTTTCATTTCTTTGAAAGTATATATGTATTATCTTTAAATTGAAAATGATATTCAAACTCGATTTTCTCGAAAAGAGCTTTACGAAAAAAATTTATTTTATATTTTTGACTTATTTTTACATAAAGAATCATCTTCCCGATTATACGTGATACATGATTCTCGGAATATTCTACATATATATGTGTTTATCTCATATTTCATGTCAATTGTAGACTTATTTTGAGAGAATTTGATATTCATATTGATCTGTATTCATTCTAAAATTGTCATATAGGTCTAAACAAATAGATGAAGCGACAAAAATTTAATATGTTAACGGGATCAGTTTTATTTAATAAATGCTGTAAAGGTTCTTATTAATCTTTGGCAAATTAAATAGATACCCTTTAAAATTTTGACAAACTATATTTCTCTCTTAAATAGCCAACTAGTTTGTATATTATTTCAAATTATAAAACTTGAAAATTAAGTATTCTCTGCCATACTGTTTTCTTTCTACTAATATTTATTCTTTATATTATTTCTTGAACTTCCAATATTATATCGAATATTTAATCAATCGCTGAAAAATTACGCTATATTCTTTATTATCACATTAAAAATCGTAATATGCAGCGGTCCGAATTTCCTCAGGTCACAAAAACGTCTTCGATGTGAAAAAAAACATTGTTTGTAAACGATCGAAGCCCGATTACAATAACGCGAAGCTCGCTCGTTGCTACGATTGTCGTTCGAATGCGGTGCATTCGATTCGCATTGACCGGGAACGCGAGTGCACGTCGAGCACATCGCGGTTGATCGCTCGTTCGATAAGCATTCGATGTATGCAACGTAGCATCGGATGCTATGCCGATTTAATGGAAATAAGCCCGAATGTCGAAATCTGCTGAACAGTCGTTTATGATGTTGGCATTAGAGATTCTGTAATATAAGGTGCGATTCACTTAACGCTGCAAATGCTTTTGCAGAAGACTTGATCTTTTTGACTGAATTTGCACGGTTCATCCTTTCTCTTTTTCCTTCCTCTTTTTCTTTTCATATTGGAAGGAAAAAAAAGGAAAAAAAAAAGATGAACTGGGCACAAAGAAATTCAGCTAAAAAGAATAAACTTATTCTTTGATTGATCAATTCATAACATTTTTTTTTTGATCGACGAAGCATTTGCAACGCTAAGTGGATCGCACCTAGTCTGGCCACGAGATGACAAACTTTCGATTAGTTTCATTTTTTGCAAATTTTAGTAAGTTAGAATGAGTAAGATAGTATAAGTTAGAATAACATAGCATTTATTTGGAAGATTGAACTTGAGAAAAGTCTTAGAAAAAATATTTTTAATATGATGATATAAGTAAGTAAATATGTATATTTGACCTTAAATACACTATTTTGATACTACGTAACTAATAATCAACCAAATGTTCGATGTTGCAATCTCTCTGAACGTCTCCTTGATTCTTCTCACCCTGATTTTTTTTTGGAATACCTTCTTTCTTTTCTGCCTCTGTTCTTGATCTCTGTTACCTCTCATTGCACTTTATTTATGGCCAGTTCAAAAATGAAATCGGTCTCCTACATATACCTTCTTTCTTACTCCTGTTTTGACAAAATTGCTCGTGGCCAGACTCTGTTAAGAATTTCTATTTGATATCCTCTCATCTCGCCGTCGGCGAACGCATCATCGTGGTTTCGCGAATCGATCATCGGATCTTTCGACCGTGCATAAACAACTTTATTCTGCGATAAAATTTTACAGGACTTTTCGCAAAACGGACAATTATGAACTTTACGTTATTTACCAATATTTGAAGAAGTATTAATCACTAGATACGTTAACGTAATCAGTTTTATTTAACAACTTATGCTAAATGCTGTAAACGTTTTTGTATAATGTATAGCAAATTGGATGAACACCTTTGAAAAAATTGCAGACCACCAATTGATGAGTTTTTAAATATTATATTTTTTATTATCTCCTCACTCATATGACAATATATTTTTTAGTGTCACTCCGGACTTTAAAAATTATTTTTATAAAATCTATGTAAAATTACATATATAGTTTTACAAGGATTTTTAACATAGATTAAATTAATGTTTGACATATCTGATGTTTTTCCGAAAATTTCTCTCGTGCCGTATTGAAATGTCCGATCGATAATCGTCGAATAATGGTCGCTGAAAAATCCGGTAAGAGACGAAGCGATGCGATTTCGTCGATGCAAACAGATTGTGTGCAATTTAATAAAAAAAAAAACGCTCGCACGAATCTCATGCACATAATATCCGACATGATATATTTGTAATTTAATGATATATATTTTTTAATTTAACGTGGCTGTCGAACGCGGCGCGGCTTTTGTGCGTTCCTCGCGTATTTGCAATGTATATTTATTAATTTAATGCAAACAATTTATCACGGAGTTAAGCAATAATTTTTCACAATTTTAGCTCGGATAATCGGGCGTACTCCACACAAATGTATGCGCGCAAATTTTAATCATCTGAATTCGTGAGTGAATTTTACATCAAATTTAATTTAGTCGGCTGTATCACAATTTTTTTTCCTTCGAAGAAGAATAATAAAGCGAGATGCTGACAATCCTATTTAATTAATATAATTGGAAATAAGGTCGAATAAAAAAAAAATAAGTTAGAATAATTTCTAAAAAATGTAACGAACTCTTTTCTCTTCTATAATATATGACACAATAGATCATTGTTTTTTTTATATATAAATATGATATGATAAAAAATAACAATCTTTTCGCATCTCTCAGAGTTTAAATTGCAGTGTTATATCGCCAATATGAAAGAGAGATGATTGACATTTTTCGCAATCGTCAATTATCCCGTAGATTAATTTTGAAAGCGGCGGTAAAATCGCTTTGGCTTTTCGGACGGGGATGGAAAATATTACGATTAAAGCCGCTCGAATTAGCGCGGAAGGGGGTAGGAGCGCGTGGGGCAATAGAATAATCATGCGAGACGTTAACCTGTTAGGCATTAGTGGCGCATGATAGGCACGCTGCGGGTGGTGTCGCATCGGGATGAAACGAGAGTGGCTGCGGGGATACAGACGAAATAGATTGAGAGGGAGAGGGAAGGAGAGAGAAAGAGGGAGAACGAGAGACTCGTTCTCTTCCTTTCTCGCTCTCTCGTCAGGGAGTAAAACAATTACGGCTCCGCGTCGACGTACACTCGACCGAGCACCCCTCGTATCGTGTTCAGCAGCCCCGCACACTGTAGGGGTGTTCTTCGGCCTTTGGCGACGTGCACGAATCACTGCGAGCCCGCTTGACGCGTATTCATCGAAACCTCGTCGAAAATCTCAGCGTACACTATTCCGCTAAAATTACAGATATTGAGACCGGTATAAAGCTCGCTTTAAACGATCTGCAATTCGAGATAGCGTTTCATGCTGATTGCTTGAGCGAAGAGCTTGTCTTTTCTTAAATTGTCTTAAATCTATATTTACGAAATATGAAGCACTCAGAATTTATACACAAAAAGATCGAAAAGTTTTTATAAATTTAATACTGGTTTTGAGAATAAGCTCTTTAATATATTATTTGTTGAATTGTAAATGATTAGGAGAATCTAGATGGATCTAGGATCTCGTATAATATTTACAAAATTAAATTAAGAAATGTAGAGCTAGGCACGTAGATTCATAAATTAATCTCAATGGAAATTGATATATTTCAAATTTATTAGAATAATTTATTTCAAGTATATATGAAGTTATACATAAGTTCCAAATTTAATCCTAATTGGTATTCACTTCGAAATTTCCTTATGGCTGTATTACACATTTTTTTTTAACAAAATGAAAAAATTATGAAAAAAAATTACAGATTTTTCTTTATTGTATTTGAAATAAGATAAAAAGTTTGGCGGCAATTAACATCTTAAAAATGATTTCAACGAGAAGTGGACATGTTTTTAAAAAATAACTAAGCTAAAAGGTGAAAGTTTTCATTTGAACTATAAAATTGTATTGTTAAATATTGACTTTATTAAATTGTTTCATATATATATAAATTATTTTTATACGAAAAGTATAAATTTCCAATTTCCACCACTTTTTGCAGAGACTATACACCTGATACATCCTCAACTGATATTTGTGGGTACAGTGTACTTTAAATTAATATATATTTGCTTGAAATTAACGTAGTAATCGATAATTTTTTTTATTTTGAAGATTAGAAGCGGAGAAATATGTGATTATATATAACTTAAAATTATGTAAAAATTATGAAACATTTATATTATACAATTTTGCACAACATAGTTGAAAAAAAAAAGATCAAATCCACTGGACGAATATCGATCAGAATTAAATAGAAAATTTATACTTTTGTGAAGTCTCGTCAGATAATTTCCTCTGAGGGAATTTTTGCAACTTCTTCGATGCTACGAGAGAACTCGTTCGGGATGGCGCGCCTATTAAAATGTCGCGACGTTCTGCCGGAGTTCTAAATAAGAACAGCGCGCGCGTTTCCGACGATGACAATGAAGAATTAAGCTCGCGGCCCGCGGGCTGTGTAACTCGGCCGAATTATTACTCCGGGACTGAGAAGTTTAAATCGTCCCGACATGGTCTGTCCTCGCCCGGGGGGCACGTGAAACCCCTCTCTCCCTCCCGGCTCGCTCACCGACAAATTTAAATCTCGCTAAGCCCAGCCATTAGTACGAAGCGCAAACAGCAAACAGTGCATTAAACTGTGCGTCTGTATGCACACGCGTATGTGTCCTTAAACGCGAAGCCAAGTGTCTGTTCCCACGAGGATTTCGCGACCGACCTTACGCATTGCGTGCGTGGATCGTTCGTTCGTTCGTTCATTCGTTGCACCGCTTTGCCTGTTTACGTGCGCTCATCCGGACGAGCGGGGGCTGCTCGCTCGGACGTGATATCGCGCGAACCGCACCCCGTGATGGTTATTTCGCCGGTAAAATTAAATTTGTAAATACGCGGTCACGTATCGATCCCGTAGCCAGAATCCGTTAAACTGTAGAAACCAAAATTCAAATTACCGTTTCTCAAACTAGAATATACGTATTTAAAGGTCTATGGAGTTAACACCCCTAAATGCGAATTTTTACAAATTGCTAGTATTTGCTCTTCACTTAATTTGCTCACATTTGTCTATGAATAGTTGACTAGGATTATTTAATTCTTTTGTTTATTTATTAAGTTTCTTGCCAAGATGGGCAAAGATCATTATTTATGAATAATTTCATAAAAATTCGCTTTTAGGGATGTCAACTTCATAGATCTTTTGTTTAAGTTGGAAAAAGTCCCTCCAATTATATTATTTAAAAAAATTGACAATTTTTAATTAATAAAATAATTATCGATTTCATATCATTTTCAAGGCAAGCATTGTGTTTTAAACTTTTTATTAATAATAAACTTTCTAAAAGATAAAAGAAAGAGTATTGAACGTCTCGCTTTCGTCTGTATTTCCAACCACGTATATATGTCGGTATTTGATATATTCGTATGCTTTTATTCTACTTGTGGAAACGACTTCGATATCGGAGCAAAAGCGGTCAAAAGTTTTGAGACACATGCCTGAACTTTCCCAAGAAAGCTATGCATTATCAATATCCTGCTCCTTTTCCTTGCACCCCATCTCATTTCTTGTGCTGACGAATCTTGTCCAATCTTCTCAAAGAAAATTATTCTTTCTTTTTCCTGTTAATGTGAGATAAATGTGTAGACAATTTTTTATTTATCTACCTATTTCTGTGTATTTTTTCTAACTACGATAAATTTCAATTTTTAGAATACATTTTAGAATAAAGATTTGATGAATTATTTTTTTTATTATATATTAAAATGCCTTCCTACATTTTTGTTAAAGAAAGATTTTAATTTAGCATTTTACTTCGTTAAAAAAAGTTCAAATATATTAAGAAAATAAATTTCAAATATTAAAGAATAATTTTACAAAAGAGACAAAGATATTCTACATAAAATATTCTATATAAAATGATATTCTATATAAAAAAATGATGAGTTTTTATTTGAAGAAATATATTGTGCAACTGAGGACATTAAAAAAAAAAAAGTTTAAAAGGATTTTGAAATAGACTTTTTAATGTGAATTTAGAAATAAATTTTTTATGCGAAAATGCAATATATTAAAGCATAATTAAAATTAATATGATAGGTTACGAGGAAAAGGCGCAAGGAGATTAAGCGGAGTTACGCTTGAACAAAATTTCTCAGTTCTCTGTCGCCGCAGCAACGGCAGCGAAGAAGCTGAGAAGAAATCAATGCCGAAGGATAACACGCGTCCTTGCTCAGGGACGAGCAGTCTCCAGCTGCTTCTCGAGACCTCGACCGAGCGAAAACTTTGTCCAAGAATCTAATATCATCCTTTGCTCGCACACATTCTCAGAATTCCATAGCACGCCAGAACTGTATGGTACACGATGTCCTTCTTATGTTAGGAGAACGCGACAGGATTTTATCCTTAATCGCCTCGAGATCCTTGTAATTTCGTTTCGAACAAACGTTTATAATACTCAAATATGTCATACTAAAATACGAGGCCTTAATTTCTACTACGCTTTTTTTGCAACATGTTTTTATGATAATTATAGGCATTTCAAGTAACAATATCTATCGATATTTTTGTAAAATTGTTTTAAATAATTAATTCGAACACGTACGAAAAAGACGGTCTTGCTGAAATATCTGAAAATTTATGTAGATGCAGATCTGAAAACAATTTTTATGGATCATGATTATTTTGATATGGTCCAACAAAATTACTTTTAAATCTGTAACTAGCGAAATTTTTAGATACTTTAGGAAAATGATTCTTTTCATGTAATAAATAGAAAATTCAGATTGTTACAAAAGTTATTAAACCAAAAAATTATTAAGCCAAAAACACATGACAGAATATACTCGATCTTTTGCTGTGATTATTTTCATCTTCTTTCTAAAATTTTAATGATATCAATGTTTCTAATTTACACATTAATTTGACAATTCAAAGTTATCGATATATTAAAAAAATTTCCGCTCAAGTCGTGCAGTTGAGATTATATATTTGAAATGTTTTCGAATGGATTTTTTAGAGTCATCATTTTGCATAATATATAATTAAAAAAAGATTTCTCACAATTTTGATAGCATTATCACTAGAAAATCTTTTCTTAGATTTCCACTGCATATTTTCGCGAAAACTCTTAAAGCGTAAGAACCTAATACGATTCACGGTATGTACGCGTGTATGCACACACGCACGCACTCACGCACGCATGTATTCGTGATATAGGGGCCATACATCCCGTGCCCGCACATTCCAAGGATACACGGATCCCGCGCGGATGGCCAAACGCGTTGGATCGCGCAGGAGGGAAGAGGATTCGCGGCCGGGAGAGGGAGAGGGAGAGGGCGAGGACAACGATGGCAGGACGAGGGAGAGGAGAGGAGAGAACAGGGTGGAGGAGAAGAGAAAGAGAGAGAGAGAGAGAGAGAGAGAAGCTCGCAGGAACGGCGGGGAAGGGCGGGTTGCTATCTTAGCCACCACAAAGCAGTGATAACATTTTCCCTCCCGGACAGAAGCCTAGCCACCCTTCTCGTCGCTCCCAGGTCGATATCCGGATAACGCCGGTTGCCCCGGGCAACCGGAAGGCCACGCCCGCGCCTCCGAAACATGGCTGCCGCCGCCGTAGCTTCCGGTGGCGCGGGTAGAAGGGTGAGCAGAGTGCTCACCCGGTTCCTCGCTTTACGAGGGTGGCGAGAAGGGTAGACGGAGGAAGTGGAGGAGGATGCGGACGGATAAAACGCGAGAGGCTCGAATTATCATAATATTGGTCATTGCCTGCTGCCTCTCTCTTCCTCTCTCGCTCTCTCTTCTTTCTCTCTCTCTCTCTTTCTGTTCCAGGAAGCCAGAAAGCGAAGTAGTTATCAGACCTCTCCCTTGTGTGTATATCCCGGCAACTTATTACCACTTCACTCTACACTACGTTGTACGAAGCATTGTCTTGTGCATGTATGTGTATCCGTAGCTAATCTCTTTTCACTTCATAGCTATCTTCGACAACGAAGAAAACTTTCCGTCGACCGTTTCTCTTTAGTGCTAAGTTTCTGTGGTAAAACTGAACATGGACGATCCTGTGCGTTTCTTTAGTTTCGTCGTTCTATCAACCTTTTGATAACTCAATGGTTTAGTTGAGCTTGTCGAGTCTCCACATCTTTTCGATTAATGAATGCATATTATACTTTTTTTACAATTTATACTTTTCGATAAGAATATATATAACAGTCGATAAATAAAACATTAATAATCTAATTTCTAATTTGTGATCATTATAGTGATATCTAAATAAGTAAAGTTCTAATTTACTTGCGGTACTTCGTGCTGCACATAATATGGCTCTAGTCTCACATAATGCTATCAGCTTTTACTAATCGTAAGTTGTCAACATCCCTATATGTCTAAGATGTTTACTACCGAACTTACAGGTCCCATTAATCAGAGTAAAGTAATAAAAGATGGCTTTTTCTCTCGAAGATTGTTAAAGTCTCTTCGACATTTTTGAATGAAATATTTTGCAATAAGATGATACAAGGAGAAGTTCAAGTTCCCGTTTGATTACTTTCGACAGAATGAGGGGGAAAGGGTAAGAATTGGTGTACCCAGGTCGAAAATATTTCCGCGTTTCATGGATACACTCGATGGATCAGAGGGGTCTTCTCTCTCTCTCTCCGTCTCTCTCTTCTCGCATAATGAACCTTGTTCCCATCGCTTCTAATTGTCAACCACCGGCACGTTATTTACCCCCTGAGCGAGGCGAGTTATGAAAGGGGGTCGACGCGAGACTCACCTCCACCTTCTCCATCCCTCCCGTAAGTACGGGCCGGCACACGCCTTTGGCACGGGCGCCGCGCTTGTATCCGTGGTGACAATGCAAACCGAAACAAACACTTAGCGGCACGTGAGCGGCACGTGGCCGACAGGATATATTACATTCCGAATGCACACACACTTGACGGACGATTAAAGGGTGTTGCACGCGCGAAGAACCATGATGATCGTGACAACGATATCCTCCTATCCTTTCTTCTTCCGTCGATCTACCTACTAATCGTGCTCGTTGCACATCCAGACGCTTGTAACGTATCCGTGTTGTAACGTACATGTGTGTCTTTTCTTTACATCGAAAATTTTACTGCTAACAATAAGTTTAATTAAATTAATTGTCTGCAATCGTACGTTTACTCCCTCCGTCTGCAGTCTGGATCTTTCAACTGAAATGTTGAAATCTTTATTTAATAAAAATTAAATTTGAGTAAAAATAAAGAAAAAAATAGAAATTTCGGTTTAAAAATTTATCAGTAAGAGATCGGACTCCATCTTTTCTCTTTATTTCGGGGAAATTTGAGGGTAAAATTTCACTTACTAAAAAAATCAGACGGAGGGTTAACGTAAGTGCTCGATTAAAATTATGTTGTAATTACAGAATAGGAAGAAATATAATAAACGAGAAATCTATTTTACAGCTTCAATCAAGCTTCAATTTCAGGAAATTGTTCACTCTATATAATTTAAATTTACACAAACATAGTATAATTATTGTTTCAACTAAATTAGAATTGTATATTCTTATTCTAATCGGAATTTTGTTAACTTCTAAGAGTGAGAAATTTTTTTAGAAATTTCTAATTACAGATAATGATTCTATTTTAATTAGAAGCTCGACAATGTAAACGAGTACGCTGAGATCGCAATCGTCTGGATTACACAATGCGCGATAACGTTGCAGTAACAGTTATAAATCGTTATGTCTAAGATTGTTGTTTGATAAATTGCGCTAAGATGCATTTCTACCAATGTAGCTCAACTTTAATCTCGAGTTACATATTTCTTTTCTGATTCTTAGAAAATTAGAACAAGATAAAAAGTAAGTTAAATCGAGATTAAAATGATATTGATCTATATTGATCTTGATAAGAAATGGACATAAGTCGAACGCTTTTAAATTATTAGTAAATGTTTATCTATGATTTAGTATCTATCTACCTACCTCTGAATACTCATTCTCTCCTCGACCCTGGACTCCTCGACCCTCTTATCATACGCGCAATTATTTTATCGCACGTGCGATAATGCGTTTACCTTCGTGCAACGTATTTAAGATAATGCAATAATAGTTGCTTTTAAACTGTAGCATCATTGTTATTCGGAGCACGTGTAAGTCTTACGTACACGTGTCGTAAATCTTTGCGGTAACGTAAGTCTTCTTCGTAACTCCAACGATTTATAATTTGCAATTTGCTAGTTGCGATTTGCAATTTGCTAGTTTCGCGTTGCAGGATTATTGTTTTTGTTAAATATCAAGCTTTTTTTTATATAAAAGTAAAATCTAAATGCGTAAAATGTAAATGCGTTTGTCGCACGGATTTGTGACGGATTTATGGAATATGTTAATCAGTATTGGAAAAGAAATTGTTTGACGAAAAAAGAAGTTGTTTATCTGATAGTAAATTACCTTCTTTGATTGTCTTAATTCTATGGACAAATGCAATATTAATTCAAAATTCTACAGTATTGCAACTTTGATTTTATTTCCGTATTGAAATTACGATCATCACAATACACGTTAGGAAGATACGTTAGAAAGATAATTTGTTTTATCGTTTTTGCTTATCAATTAATTGAGCTAATCGTAAACTGCGTGCTTTTCTGCACAGCGTTGGTTCTTAGAAGATTATCTATAATAGTGCATAAAACATGAATAACATGAATAATGTTTAGTTACGCTAAACAGAAGATAAAATGCAATAAAATTGATTCAGCTGTATTTAAAATGCGCATTACACTATTTCTGTTTCTCTCGATTTGCACTTGCACGTGCGCAATAATAGTTTTGCAAATCGTACTATTGCCAGTATTCATATTATAGTCGATTCTTATATATTTAAGATGTGTCTTAAGTACAGTCTTAATGTCATGAATCAAAGAATCATATTAGCATCTTAAGACATTGATTTAAGATGCTAATATGGCTAATATTAAGACTTAAGATGATCTTGAAATAAGCACCTATGACTATATGAATTCCGATCATAGTTTTTTGCAAATCGCGCCATTGTAATCGTAAATTTTCTTCCCCGCGACGCATAGAGAAATAGAAGAGGAGAAACAAACTTAGGAAGAGAAACGGAATGATTGGGAGAGAAAACGGAGATGTGGAGTGGAGGAAGCGCGTTTTAAGCGCGCGATGCTCGAAGTGCCGCGGGATGCGGCGGTGACGGCCGTTATCTTCGTCACGATCGAGGAATGTAATATCGTCACCCCAAGCGACAAGAGTTGCCTTCGTATCGCCGTTTAGAATACCGTTGTCGTGGGGGGATACGGGGACGGGGATTAAACTGCAATGAAAATCCACTCATTCTGCGCTCCACCGTCGCCGCCCTCTTCTCTTTTCCGCTTCACATTGCCAGCGCCGGGAGAAGCGAGTAAACAAGATATTGCTTTGTACGCCCTCCTCTCTCGCTTCCGTTTTACCGTTTTACCGGCGACTTCTCTCGCGTTTTCCCCGTTATCGTCTTATCTCACGCGCACGACGTTCTGCCCTGACAGGAGCAAGAACGAAGAGAGTTGCTCACTCTCGGCCAATCGACAGATACATCCGGTGTGTTCAGACGACTTTTGCTCTTTAATTATCTAACAAGATTTAAGTTTGTAATTATTGCATTGACGAGAATTAATCGAGACAGATAAACCAAAGCAGTGTCTACAGTAGAGTAGGAAAGCTTTAAGCCGTAAAAAATTGACCGATCACACAGTCGAATGTAAGAAAAATAAAAATCGACTAGGATTGGTTAATTTCTTAAAGCGAACATAAATCCATGGTATCACATAAAAATTCATGGTATACAAAAAAACGTAAAGCAATAAGACGCAATGATTTATTAAGCTAAAAATACATGAAAAAACAATAAGACAATAAGACTTAGCAGTAAGTGACCAATGACAAATTGACCAATCACAGTAGGGGTCATAAAGTAATTTTCTATTGTGATTGACTAATTCGCTTGCTGCTTAAGTTTTTTTATGCACCACAGTTTTAATAGGGAAGAAGATGTATAACAAGTCGCGCTTATACTTAACGATACTTTATTATTTTTATTATTACATATTATTATAAATCTATCATTTTGACACATACAGTACTTACTAAGATCTACTGATGATTTTTTTTTAACGATAGGATGTGTATAGCCTATAACTAAACATATATTTCGACATTGTTGCTTTACTCTTAGCGGAGGAACAAAGTGAAGTATCGCGGCGTGCGTTTCGTAATGATTGAAAAATATATGAGATTAGTAAAATATATCGTTTATCACCGTTGTAATTCGTTAAATATTCGATCGTTACAAGATTTTCACATTTTGAGTACGTTGGCCATTGCAATGTAAGATAGGCTTGTTTATTTTTATAGACTTGTTTACCAAAATAATTTAGATTCGGCAAATTTCAGTTTTACTGTTGAACATAAATTACACAATTAATTTGAATTTTCAAAAGTATTATTTACGAGTGTTATGTATTTTTAATTAAATATCACTTTACATACAAGCATCGAATTAATATACTAATCGATTATGTTTCAACAGTGCTGGTTTTAACAAAATTTAGATTTCAACAAGATTTTTTCCATCTCTATATTGTTATTTGTTACAAAATTTAACTATATCCTATAACTTTTGATTTTTATGAGACTAATTGCGCACTTCAATTAAATGATATTCCTTTTAATAAATTAAATCTTTTTTGCAATACGCAATTACTGTTTATTAAATTTTCAATTTAAATTATACTCATTTGTTTTAAATCTTGGACAAAACTTGCGTTAAAGATTGCTTTGTCAAACGCAATACGAAACGTAACGAATTAAAAGCGTCATTAGGGACCATTATTATCTTCAAAGCTGCGGCCACTTCAACATGTGAAATGGAAAACGATATCCTAGTTGTAAAATGTCATATAGGTATTCACAATTACGTATGGATCGCGCTACGGATTCGCTGTATGTACACCAAATGTCTACTTGACCGCTTACGGCTAAATGGGACGAGCGGGGATGCTTTACGTTAAATCCACTGAAGAAAGATTCTCCCCACTATAACAGAGTGCTGCGCATATATTTGTCCGGGACTCGTATTTACAATGCCGATATTAATCGACCAGAGATACAGAAGCGACCTAAGTTCGTCTAACCGACAGATCCGGGCAACAAAAGTGAAATCAGGGGGAACGCGCGGGACAACTTATTCACACAACTTTGTTCGCAAAAGCTCTTTCGACGAATGGAAGTACATTATTGTTCCACTTTTCCGGTTACTGTTGACGAGGTTCATAATAATTAACATTACCAGGATAATTAAAGATATATTATATGCTCAAAGAAAGAAACTGCTTTTTCCTGACAATTGTTACTATACTAAAAAAAATTTTCAACTATAATTTGATTAAAAGTTTTTTTATAATTATAAAGAAATTTTTTATCACCACTGGGTATATATAATAGTGATAACAAAAAATTTTAATCTTTCGAAAAAGAGATATTTTATAGAAAAGAATTTGTAAAAAATTATAAAAGATTCACATTTGAAGTATAATTTTATATTAGCAATAAATTAATATCACTATAATGCATCTACTTCCACTAGCCGTTTTAAAAAGTAACATGAGAATGTCAAATAAAAACACTATACCCTATTGCACTACGCCTTTTTACAGAGATGCGCTGATATATATGGGATGCGCTATTATCCTCAATATATCTTTATTAAGTCGATTCATATATCTTTCTATAGTTTCTGCGACGCATTTTGATTACCTACTCGGTAAGAAACGTCTATTAGGAATTTTATGCGTCAGAATTGGTTTGATTACATGAAGCATGACTTTCACTCATCTTATCACAAACAAAAACTAAGAGGTTGTAGAATACACAAATAATCTGAATTTCGATCTCGATGTATTTGTCCCCCTTGTCCCTTGCAATTGTTGAATATTTTATCGCGAAAATTTACAGCTAATACATGCAGAGCGAGCATCTTGCTAATTTTCAAAAATCCGCATCGGAGGTTATTATAAGATTTAGTACAGATAAATTTTGCCCAAATAATACAGAAAACATTTACGATGTAATCAATATAACGAAACATCGGTATTCTTATAAAAAGCGCTGAAAATTTTGCTTTAATTAAAACTCTCTAATAAGAATCTAAATATGAAACCATTGTTTTGTATGCAGAGTAGTAATTTTAATAAAAATCTGTGAGAGAAAAGGACATACATTTACTATTTCTTTTTTTTTATTCTGTTTTATTTTTTTTATCTATTTCTCTCTCTTTTTCTTTTTCAGGAATTGTTAAAATATTGCAGATCTATCTAAAAAGTAGCTTTTTCATATTCATATTCTCTTATTAGAGAGTTTCTATGCTTTAATGATATATATTTCTTTCTTCGTCCATGAATAAACTGTGATTTATAGGAAAAACGATTTTTAAATTACGAAACATCATGCTCCGTTTATTCACGAGATTAAGATGTTTATTTCATTTGGACAGCATTGGTCAAATAGAATATTGGCTAACGACATCAATTACCATTTGGAAAGAGTAGTCCTTTGCGGTGCGATTGTTTCAAACTTTCTCGAAGCACATTCTTCATCAGCCAAGTTTCTAATCAGTCTTTGATGATTATGATTCACCAACGCGATCGAATTTAGTGTTCACTTCGCGATTCTATCACTCTTTTTCGTAAGAAGAAAAATTATGATTTTTTCTTCCATTCTTTATTTCGAGGGACAGAAGCTGAAGCTTCTGAACTCAAATTTTCAATATTAGCGAAATTGTCTTGTCCAATAATAATTAGGAATTCTTCTTACAAGAACACGCGTTTGACGCTTACAATTAATTATACCACTTCTGGCCCTCTCAAAATTAGTAATCACGCTAAGCTCGTAAAGAGCTACAAAGTGATTAATACTTTCGGAAAGTCACCGTATGTCTTTGGAAAAGAAGATCGCCAGATTCCTAGACAAGCGGCGAGAAGGCAGACGCCTGGCTCCTGATCTCTCTGTGCTCCGACGGGCTGAGATCCAGCAACGCGCCGCAGTTTTGATCGCTGGCTGCTTGCTTGCCGATGAGCGCATCGATGCTGAAATTGCGCTTCTTGTCGACGCTCGTCGTATGACTAGCTGGCAACGTCGTGATCCTGGTGGAGGTCGGATCGATTTGCCTGATCGGCGGCGCCGTGATGGGCACTGGTTTGTAGAGCGGTGGCGGCGGTTCAAGGAAACCGCCGAGTTTCAGCGCCTCCAGGGTAGATGGAGAGAAGTCTAGTAAAGGCAGACCGGGCGGTGGTGATAGGTAAGCGGCTCCAGGATAAGCCAGAGCACCCGGGTGACTGCCACCACCACCTGGACAGGGTCCTCGGTCACCACAAATAGCGAAGGTGGCCATGATCGCTCGGTCTCGCAGCACGTAGTGCGGCGGCGGCCTCTTGTATCGCTTCCTGCGTCTCAGGAAGCTACCATTGTCGAACATGTCTTCCGCCAACGGGTCCAGCGTCCAGTAGTTACCCTTTCCCGGGTTTCCAGGCTCGCGTGGAATCTTGATGAAGCAATCGTTGAGCGAGAGATTGTGCCTGATAGAATTCTGCCAGGCGGGGAACTTGTCGTGGTAATAGGGAAAGCGGGACATAATGAATTCGCAGATACCGCTCAACGTCAGCTTTTTCTGCGGCGACTGTAAGATCGCCATGGTGATTAACGCGATATACGAATACGGCGGCTTTATCAGGGACGACGACATCTTGTCGGAATTATAACTGGATGGGGATTGATTGGAACTGCTAGATTTTCCTGATTGACTCGATGCCGACATCATCGAGTACGTTTTCTTTGAAGAACGTCCGCCGCCACCGCTTCCACTGGTGCTTCGACTCCTGCCGGCCGACGGCGGCACTGACGTCGGCGTTGGTACCGGCGAGCAGCTCGGTATCACCGGGCTCGACGACGTCTGCGACGGCGGCGACAGGTCGTTCTTGTCGAGACTCACCGGGTCGACGATCATGCTGCTACTATCCGAGTCCCGGTCGCTGTCCGCGCAGCCGTCGCACGACAGGTTCGACATCATCATCGCACGTGGCTCCATCGTGATCGCCGCCTCATGGGCATAAGGACTTGCCACCGAGGTGCTCGTCGTTTATTTCGTCGTCGATCCTGCGTTTGGTTCTTCAAGATTACTACTCGCTCTCATTCTCCATTAAAAGTCCAAACTCCGCCCGGTACAAAATTTTATCAAAATATTTCTCTCTCTTAGTATTTCTCTGATATGAAATCTGCGAGTTACTTATTAATAAGAACAAAATTGAGTATTACAAGCTCTAGACTAATCATACCAAGTGCCGAGATGTCCCAATGTGAGTTATTTCACTTATAAAAACATTTCTTAAGAATTAGTTGTATCAATTCTTGTCCAACATCTCGAAAGAAAACTATCCGTCAGAATATAACAAAAATTCACACTAATCATTCACAAAATTTCTTTGGTACAAATAGTTGCTACATATAATATTTCTATAACGATTTCTTCTGTTGAGAAAATTACACTGAGTTTAGTCTTCTCAGTTTTTAAACCAGAAGACCCGCCATAACTTAGTCAACTCGATTTATTCGAATAAGTAACGTTATACGGACACTAAACGATTCTTCCACGATTAAGTCACACTTTTCGAAATTCTTTCGCGGATTGTCTGTGGAGAAAACACATGAATAACTTCTGTTGCGATATATTTCAACAGAGCGACTGTCACATTCAATCCATCGCTCTATCCTCCGCTTGACGAGTGCTATCTTACGCTAATAGTTTGTTTCCACAACGATAACGAGACTTTTTTCGTTTCGCTCTGCTTCTTCGTCTTGTTTCCACCTGCGGGTTCAAGCTGCGACGTCGCACACGTCAATCGTCCGACGAGGCATTGTCAAGGATGTCTCCCACGATCCGTCTTCATTTCATTGTACACTTTCCATCAGCAAATCTTTAGTATATTTTCGTTAGTTTAGCTAAAAAATCGCTAAAAAATAATCTGCAGTCACACACGAGATTATACGATCTTGCTTCTTCATTAAAGAACTCGATGATTTTTATTCGAACTAAATCTGCCGAAAGTCGACTTAAGACTTACATCGAGATTTCACTCGTGAATTTTTCGCGGAAACTGTCATGAGTTCCTTCTGGCATTGACACTGATTTTTTTCTGAGATTAAGACGAACCGAGATCGAACGTCACGAAACTCGCGGACGACGAAGGGTACACGATCGCGAGCGGAGGATCGTCTACGGGGTGAGATTGAGGCTTGAATTGATTTGAAGCGACCGCTTTGGTCCTACGTGGGCGGACCAATGGGCGGGCGTTTCAACCCCCACCTCAGCTCGCACCCCGTTAGACGAAACCACCCCAGTCGGTCGGACCGACGTGTTTCCACCCTGTGAGGGCTGCAAGAGTGGAGGAGCGACGTGGAAAATGGGGAGAAAGCCCCGGAGGGGGTTAGGATGGGAGTTAGGAAAATAGCGGGATAGTTAAAGGGACTTTCGGGGCGGGGGTTGGAGAGGGCGGGAGGACGAAATTGTAACACTTCGAAGGCTGATTTGCTTTGAGCGGCGCGATGAAGATGGAACGCGAGTCGTTGATCTACGAGCAGTCGCCGGCGACGCGATCTTCTTCGTCGTGCGATTGCTTTCTCGACACCAATTTCGTGACGTCCCTTTTTTACAAACGGTGCTTTAAAAACGTTGGACTGAGAATTGATTTAATTTAGTATCTGTAGAAAATTAAGAGAACATTTTTTTTAATTTTGTAGTTTTCTAATTTTTTAACCTCCGTTTTTTAATTTAAAAAAGTTTCAAACAGAGATGATATAAAAAGAACTCTTAATAACTTAAGTGTTGTGTTGTGTTTGTTTGTTTGTTATGTTTTGAACATTTCATTTTAATTAGCTTAATATGTAAAAATATTTTCAATTTACATGTTAGATTATTTATTACGTCGAAGAAGTATTTGGAGAAAAATTCCTGTTTAAATTTATCTAAAAATATATTCTAGAATTAAATTTTGCCTTCTAAAATCCCTATGAATTGTTTCAAGCATCTCATTGCGTTTTTACACTTTAATCTTATTGATTGAGTAACCTGACGCAGTAGCGATGTAGGGGTTAAGGAAATAACTAAGCGCCATTATCGCATCGCATTTTCATCGTGGAAGTGCTGCAACCAACCAACCAACCATCGACTAGATTCGTAGAATCGCCAACAGAGCGAGACGAGCTGCACGCATCACAAGTTAACTTCCCTGAGGCAGCTCAAATAGAATCTGTATTACGCCAGAGCGGTACATAGAGAGAGAAAGAGAGAGAAAGAGACAGATAGATAAGAGAGAGGGAGAGGGAGGGAGGGAGGGGAGAGAGAGAGAGAGAGAGAGAGAGAGAGATTGCTAGGGGTGAGAAACGTGCGCGAGTATATGTATACGTATAGTATACGTATATTAGGTTTGATAAATGACGTAACATTCACTATAAAATTTACTAAATATATTGGTAAGTGTAATAATTGCTACTAATAAAATAACACGTTACACACATACACACATACACGCACACACATACATATATATATAAAAGATATAATTTATTTTTATTAAGTTTAATGAAAATAAGAATGTTACTTGTTATAAGTATTTTATATTAATACTATTTTAAATCACTTCAGTTTTTACTTAACGAGTTGAATTTCATCTTAATTTATTTAATGCAATTTATCGACGAAATTTTAAATCTTTAAGTCAAAATATTTCTTAATTTCTGTTTTCTAATAATAATACGGATAGTATTATGAATTTGGTGGATTTTTTTTTTTTAACAAATTTATTTAGATCTAGGATGAATATATCGAGACATTTATGACATTTGGTACGAGCGAGAGAGAGGGAGAGAGAATCGGGATGGGCGAGAGAGATGGGTACGGAACCGCGATATAGATGCGGATACGAGTCTACCTGGGCGCACTATCGGTTCACAGAACCGAGCCGAGCCGAGAGCGAATATTGTGTTTACTCGTACGCATGGCTTTGCGGTGCAAATAATCTGGTATTATTGCACTTACTCCACGTATGCGCGGGCGAAACTCTTCTCTAACTGCCATCCCCCCCTCCCGCCGCTTCCGCTTCTTTGTCGCAATGCTCTTCGCGCCGGATTTCAATATCCGTTCGCGCTAATGTTAATGCGGCGTATTGTGTCGTTGTGTCTCTGAAATCTCACGACGCACAAGATACTGTAATGATTATTATTCGCTATCTTGCGTTCTATATTGCCGTGCTGTTTCATCTATTGTTTTATATATATATATATACTCGTACTTTAACACATTATTTCTAATTGTTTGCAATTGTTTTGTAATTATTTCTAGTTTAATTCAAAATGTATTCTGTAAATTCTTTTTGGAATGGAATCTCACTATAAAGAGAAAAATTCAGGCACTCTTGAAAACGAGAGGCTTAATTTTCAATCTTTAAGAATATTTAAGAATGAGATTTCACTCTTCAGAATAACAATTCATTCTAAAAGTTTTAAAGAGTAATTTAACATTTATCTCGATAAACTTCAAAAATGATTTTATCCTTAATTAATTCGTAAGAGTAAAAGCAAAAACTGTAAAAAATGAGAAAATATATAATAATATCTAGAGTTGATCAACGAATGTTGTTATTGTTTTAAGCACAATTTTTACTTTTATCTGTGCAACAATACAATAAACTGTCAACTGATAGCTTTAATCAGAAACAAGAAATTGTATTCTATTATACAAGAAACGTAACGTGGCGATTTAATACAAATATTTTCGCGCGTTCCTCACAGGATTTTTCTCATGCGAAGAATATCGCAAAGAAGTGTTGAAAAGCTCTGTGCCTTTCGGTCTTCCTTGCCGATTCAGCGATTACCGCATCTTAATCACAAGTTCTGACCGACGAAGACGACCGGATAGAGGAAAGGAAAACGCGGCGCGCCTGCTCCATAGAACTCTTCGAGGTTCGCCATTCACTTCACGGCGGATTGCGGATTCCGAGAGTTCCACTATTCGATCCGATTGCTTCTTACCCTGGACTCTCGTCGCTCGTATTTACCTCCTGATTTCTTCCCTCTCGCTCCCTTCGTTCCCATCGGTTTCCTCAAATCTGCTGGAAATTCCAAGGCGAACCGCGGTCGGGTGTCGACTTTATACTCGCGGCTATGAAACTATGAATAGTGGAATCTGCTAGATTCGGGATCGAAGACACTCGATTGGATTAATCTTTTTTGTAATGATTGTTCGAATGTTCTTACATAAAATCCATAATTGATATTAGACATAGTGTAGTATTTTTATGTAGATAATTATATTATTCAGAATATATATGAATTATTTATTGTTTAAAAAAAAAATGAAAGAATATTTGGATACTTAACTTGAAGAAAAAAGGCTTTAAGAATATATAAGTGGAGTGAATTTACGCTGAATTTGGAGTCGGATCATTTTGAATTGACTAATTTTTTTGTCATCAAAGAGATTACTCGAACATTTTAAAACTCGTAATTAACATTATAAGATATTGTGTGGTTTTTAAGTATATGGAAAGAACGATTTTGCTAAAATATCTAAAAATTTAGCTAGATACAGATCTAACAATAATATTGTTAGTTCATCAAAATATTTGCGTAAAAAGTTCAAACATGATAGGGAATGCTGCAAATAAATTTTGATATTTTAGTTATCAGTGTTTTATATAATTATTTGAGTGTTCTATGTAAATTATTTTCATAGTCCAATAAAATTTATTTTTAGATTTATACTTAGCTAAATTTTTAGGTACTTGAGCAAAATTGTTCTTTTGTAGATAATTGTTATTTAGAATATGTAAATTATTTATCATTTGAGAGAAAAAGATGAAAGATTATTGTACCTTGATAATTTGATAAATTACACTATTTATCAAGCAAGGATATGAATTGAAAATACATATATCTACGTATTTAATAGATATTATTTAATCTTCATGAAATATATCAATGAAATGTATATCCAATAATACTATCAGTTAAATTTCTGACTATATTGAAGTTCCAATTAATTGAATAATGTTATAATAATAAATATTAGAAAATGTAACACTAAAGCAAGCAATAATTTACGCTACACCGTTTTGTAGAATAATATTAAAATGCATTTTACAAAATACAAAAAGAATTCTTGGAAATATTCGCAACACACGCGTAAAGGGATAGATTCATGAATTAAGGAGAACCGCCGACGCATTTCGTCGTCATAGCACTGCGACCTAAAATCCTCAATCTCGCGGGAGAGCAGTCGACGTTGAAAAATAGAAGCGCAGTCGCTTTTGCGGTGACAAAAGCTGCGCGGTGTGCAACATAAAGCTCACAAAGAGTTCAAAGAAGAAGAAAAAGAAAAAGAAATAGACGAAGGAGAAGACGAGGACGAAGTTGGTAAGAATCGCGAGAGGAGCACGGCAACGAGAAAGGGAGGGAGTGAGTGTTTACTGGTGGAAAAAGACCGCATTACTGCTGTATGGATGACGCGTCCTTGTCGTCATTCTCCCTGCGAAAAGCTAGCGAGATTTTGCCGCCATCTTGGATGTTGGTAAATATCTCATGCCGAAAGAGAGAGCCTTCAGTCGGCCGAGGGCGGAGAAGTAAGTCGCTGCTACTACTAGCCGATCCTCAATGGCGGTGGTGGTTGTTGGATTGGTGTAGTAGTATATATAGTAGCAACGTCGGAGTGGTGATGGTAGAGTCGGGAGGATGAAGAAGACCGCTGCGCAAGAAAGTCGTAAGCCGTCGCAGGAGCGAAGCGGGGGATGAGGGTGGAGCGTGCGGAAAGGTAAAGAAGTGCGAAGAGGTCTTGGCAGTATAAGGCGAATATCCCCGCTACAAAGAATACTGTCGGCTTTGCACCTTTTTCAAGACGTCGTTTTCCCGCTTCGTCGAGAATCTCACACCCCTTCTCTGCTCTCGAGAGCCCCGTCTCGTCCTTTTTCGCCTCATCCCTTGCCGCGTCTGCCACTTTCGCCACCGGTGCCGAGATGTCCTCCGCATCTCCCTTTCCCTTCTCCTCCTATTGAGTAGGAAGAGCCATTTACTTTATGCGGTTCGGAGATGGTAAACTGGAGATTTTTCTTGTCGCAATTGAGTCCGTTATACGATGTATTGCGGACTTTGTATTTGAGTGAATATCAGCTGCTAGAAACAAAACGCACAGACCACAGATAAATCAATTATCCATTTAAAAGGTTAAAAGGTGATTTCAAATATTTTTAAAATATTGATAATATACATATATTGGAAATTATTATAGCCTGTTTTAAAACAAATTATTTAAGATAAAAACAAGATAAATAAATTTAAATTGTCTTCACGGTGGCGAATGATTGGGATGGTTAAATTACGTGGTTCACCCTGTATACCGTCTCATTTGATTTCGCGCAGATTGAAGAAAGACACGGAGGGGGTCCGAAGGGGGTCCTCGATGGCGGCCCGATTGTGGTGAAGCCGCGCGACCGAATCTGAAATTCAATTCAATGCAAATTTGCCGGCGGGGAACACACTTACGGCTAACCGGCGAACGAGATCGAGGATTCGCTTAGTTGCTTAGGATGCGGTAAACACTTGTCGCTTTTACTTGAGATTTATGAAATATTGATGGACACACGTTGGCGCGCCCGACGCTAACGATGTCGTCATTAAGTGGGAAATACTTGAAAGTGAATTATCGGTGATCGCTCTTTCATGAGAATACTTTATTACCGCAACCAGCAGTATAAAAGATCTTAGCAAAACTACTATCATGTTGTAATAATTATATATAAAAATAAGAACTTGTAATAATATCAGTCCATTAAATTCAAGTTCATTCAGTAGAATGTTAGTGATCTTTTGCTCTAATAATTTATATATTAATGATATATAAAAAATTATGATTTCTCGTTAAAATATTCTCTCTTTCTCTTCCTATTTTATTCAATATTGATTTAATAATCGTTTATTTAGTGTACCTAACCATATTAAATTGTTTTTAAAAAATTCATTTACGTTATAAAGGTCAGTATCTTATAAATTCATGCGCTAAATGTATGGTGCTCTAACAAAATAAAACGTCAACGCGTATCGCAAACTTACGGACCCGCGCGCACTCGAGCAAGAAGGGAGTACGCTCTCTTTCTCCGTTTCTCTCTTGAACGCAGAGTCTACAGAGCACGACGGGCCAACGATCCCAATTACAAACATTTCTCGTGGCTTTTCAGAGTTGCATTTGGCCGAGAAGGGCCGCCGCCGTCGCTGCCGCTCGGTGCATTTTATGATTCCCGCCTTCGCATAGTCGAAAGTACTTTTTGTTTTCGAGTGCGTACGAGCACATGCGGGTTGATTTTCTCTTCTTTACCCTCCGCCCTTTTCTACAGCTTTCCGCTCCTTCATGCGTCGCCTTTCACGCAAAGACATACACTGTTAAAAATGTTCTTAAATTTCATTAACTTTCAAGTTACGCAATTTGAACTTAATTTCATGACATTACATTAAATTAAATGTATTTATAATTTAAAAGTATATTTGTGTACATGTACATAAAATTTAATGTATTTTTCATGAAAATTTATGAAATTTAAATACTTTTCATAAAATTTTATTAAAAGTACATTAAATTTCATAAATTTAATGTACACGTTCATTATATTTAACTAACTACTGTAACTTAATTTTTAATTAAATCATTCATTACTTTAAATTTCTTTCGTAACCACGAGCTTCATTTACATGTAAAGGAAGCTCGTGATTACATTTCTAACAGTGTAGCGGTCTGGTCTAACAATGAGTCCACTTACGCTAGATAAAATTACTTTGTTTTTTTTGTCACTGACATTTGATGGCTAGAATTACCTTGCGGTAATTTTTTAATATTGAATTAAAATTTAAAAACACATATCTATCTTTAAACATATTCTTTGTTTAAGATTATTGAGATATATTCTTTATTTCAAATTATAGAGATAGCCAGACGTTTTATTACATATTTTGCAATTGTTCTGCTTTCTTTCGTTACTTTAAATATATAGGTGTATTTCATTTTAAGGTGTACAACAAGATACACTATTTTAACCACAAAGAACAAACTTAATATTGAGAGAAATATTATGATCGATATTTAATGAAATTAAAAACTTAAAATTATTTTTTTACTTCTCAAATTTGATCGATTTATCCCGCATTTATTTTGAAAATATATTTTAGACATGCAGTGTAGTGATTTTTTTCTACGAAAGCACGCGATTTGTAATCCCAAAAATTTGCAATACAACATAACAATAGAACAAAGGAAGAAAGAAGGTGAAGAGTGCGAGAAAGATGCGGTAGAAACCTCCAAGGGGTGAACCGTGGAGGTGGTAAAGTCGTGACAGGGGTGGAGGGAGGGGGCGATAATTTGTTAGCGTGCGCGCACCCCCAAATGCGCGAAATCCTGTCGAAGTGCGGCTCGTGCGGCGCATTGTTTCCTTGTTTGCCAGGTGTTTCGAGTACCGCGGCCGAGTGGAGGCCGCGCCATTGTTGCGAGAGAAGTCGTGCAGCCGCTCTCTCTCGACAAAGCCGGCGATCCTAATGCTCTTTTATTGTGCATTGTGCGCGGCCGAAATCAAGAAACAGGGTGGCGTATACACACAAGGCCGAGGGACGTGCCGCACCGATTGTGCGGTTTGAGCATGTCGATGATGACGCCACCCTGGCGCTTATTTGTCACTTTGTTCTTGTCAAATGGGAGAATGTCAGTTGCGATGATGAACCTTGTTGAAGTATTTTGTAAGAATAGAACGCATAGTCCACGGGATTTGCGAGATATGGACTGGAAATTGTTGTGATTTCTATTTTTATATATTTTTATTAGCTAAAAGTTCAAGAGTGATAAGTCAATGATGATGACAGGATACAGAATTAGCACATAATTGAGGGGATGAACGGAATAAAGGCCTAATTACAAAATCTTGATATTAATAAAAATTAAAAACTTGCTACTTTTTTATTATACACAAATGGGTACAATATCAAATGAATTTATGTAATGTCTTTAAGAAGTTATATGTTATATGTTATTTCTCTATTACGATCAATATTACATGAAAAAGCTAATTGTCAGAAAAAGGGCCTAAATAGAATTGTGCCTTTGTTCCGCTCATCCCCTCAATTGTATGCACGAAAAGGTTTTAGATAATTCTTTGATTATGTTCTATTATATATTGGCTATCTCAAAGACTTACTTCAATTTGAATTTGGTTTTAATAAAAAAATTATTTATATTTTAATCATTGAAATATTACTTAGCGTGATATATTATTATTTAATTGATCGATTAA
The DNA here is from genome assembly GCF_000204515.1 of Acromyrmex echinatior. The sequence goes on along the minus strand of NW_011627335.1, from coordinate 822,331 downwards.
TATTTTATATTAGCTATTTTTTACTTAAATACTGTTAATTTAAATTTCATTAACAGCGTTACAGAAAATAATTGTTTTGGCTGAGATTTTTTTTCTAATAAAAAAAATAGAGCTACAAATTTAAAAGAGAATACTATTAGTAAAATTAGTAAAATAATAATTAGTAAAAGAATTTTATTAATAAAAATTGAAATTACAATTGTATACTTACATGGTTTTATCTTGTTCTGCAGCTCTCAATATATTAAGTGAAAATTTTATAAAATAAGCAATTATAAGTACAATAAAAACTTGTTTCATCTTTGCTAAATACTTAAATAAAAATAAAAAAAAATGATCAATTTTTTTTATGAAAATAATTATCATGCACATCGATCTTATTTCTTTGTTGATCAAAGAGAGTTATTTTTGAAAATCGAATCTTTTTCCATATTTTTTTTTGAGATAAAATTATTGTCTCCATTTGTTTTGTAATTTAATGTCGCGAAAGTTTTAAGGTCGCAAAGTAACAATTCTTTTATTTTTAAATTTGAAAGCAAAAAAAATATTTGAAGATATAATTTTTTCAAAGAGCAATTTCCAACAAGAAAGTTTTTGATCATACAGTGAATGTTGAAATCTTTAATATACAATTTTTCGTTATAATTATATATATATATATCGCACAACTGCTAAGCATGTTCACCAATAATATCTTTTCACTTTTAGCAGTTGTTGATTTCTTCTTATTATCCATTATCGCAATTTTGCGTATAGTTGTATCTATACAGATTCCTTAAGAAGTCATATGTAAAAACAGCAAGATAAATTTGTATAATTGATTATATATAATTGATCATCAGCCGTATTAACAAATCTTTTGGGAAAGGGGAGGACAAGGAATCGAATTGCCATTGAAGCGGTATTGTCGTTATCATTTCTGACGCATACTCGCAATACAGTGTCGAGTAACCATTAAACGAGTGATAAATAATTTACTACTATTATTACATAAGTACATACAGTGTAAAATGTCGGCATGATCGTTGTAATACGGTGGTTAGCGTAGAAATATTGATCAAATCATGCAAATATATTAACAGAGAATTTGCGGTAAATCTTGACAAACTACGCGCTCTGTATATAAGATTAGACAGAACATGTAGCGATGAATATTATTTATAATTTGAAGTAAAAAGTATTTGTTTTTATCTCTTCTTGTACATCTCATTTCGCTTTTATAAAAACAGTTTTTGTAAAAGCAATTTTTATCTTTAAAAGCGTTGAGAATAATGTAAATTGAAGCCATCGAGATAAGCTTCGGTGTGTTAAATAGAAAGAAAACATCGTGTGCTGGATGATATTGTCTGGAATTTTCAAGTCCTTATAGAGAAATATCACTTTAACTTTAAGTTTTGTTATAAGTAATTGTAACTTGGAATTACATTATTCTGTCAACATTTATTTTCACTTACAATGAAAAAATAGAGTCGAAAAATTAGAGAATGAAATAATTTAGTTTATACCTTTAAAAGAAGTTTTTCTTTCCACAATCCGACTTTATACGTATTAAATAATACTTTTCATATCCGAGCAATTTTACACACTTAGAACTTTAAAGGTACGAGGAACATAAGGCAATAATCTCGTCTGTGTAAACATAATTCTACCACCCTTCGTATCTCTCACGCTTGAGAGCAATTTGTCAGCAGCGTAACCGAATGACGAATCGGAGGGGAGCTCGCAGAAGGATCGTCGTCGTCGACGATGTACAAACGCCTAATGTAAAGTAATTGATTCGTGCTAGTTAAAAATGTATAAAAATCATGTTTTGATTACTCTCCAAAACGTGCTATCAGTTTTCCTTCCTCGAAACTCCCAAATACAACGGTTACGCACACTTGACTAGAATCGATCCTTAACAAATATAATTAAATTGCACATTTACAAATTCTTGCAACGAAAAGATAATTAAATAAACACAATAATTGAGTATATAAACATACAAATAAAACGACATTTAATAATTATGCAATACATAAATTATTAAATCGTGCTTTTCTCTTTCTTTTCTCTCGGCAAATCAATTCTAATATTTAAAATATTATATACAAATTCAATAAACTAGGACTAGTTTCTTTGTTGTGTGCCTGGAAATTTCTTTTTCCCTACTAAAAAAAAAAAAAACAAGATCAAAAATGATTAATTTTTGGATTTTTTACCCTTTTCTTTAAGATGAATTAATCTATTTAGTAGAGAACGAATTAAATCTGTCGAGAAGTACGGGCATATATATGTTGTAAATTAATGTAAAAGATAAATTACAAGAAAATGTTTAGTTACGTAAAATGAAGAATTGCGCTCTCTCATAGTCGAACAAGAATAGATTTTTAAAAGAATTTTGTGAAACGAGAGAAGCGCAGAAAAATATCGTTACAACACTTTTTCAGATATGTTCAAGTTGCATTCAAAGCTCTTTCTTTAATTTTACTACATTAAAATTGCTATAGCCGAGTTCTGACTAGAGGAGAACCAAGTATCGTTGTAGCGTTGGATTCCACCGTTTTTCACGATCCGCCGACGTTTTCCGAATGTGCAATGAAAACCGTCCCTTTGTTCTCCTTTTCTCTCTTTTCTTCTCATTTTTTTAAAATCCAAGTTCCAATTATCTAGTCCACATTAGCGTCACCGAACTCAGCGCGGGGTTTTAGCGACCCTTACTGTCGTTCGCTCGATAGATCAATTGAAGAAATCGTCGCCGTCGAACGGGTCGCTCTCCCTCGCAAAGATGTTCACCGATTCCGATTTTCGGATATACTGATCACCCCTAGCCGTCTTATTATTGTTATTATTATTCCCTGGCCCATATTTTCCTTGTCTCGAATTCTTTAGCGGCAACGTAGTCGCACGATGATCCGGCACGTTGTCGTCCAGTTCGGACTTGAAGACGAAGGCGTCATCGTCGAACCTCAGATCGCCATTGAAGAAGGAATCACGACCGCTATCCTCGGAGACGAAGCCATCAATGGACTGCTGTGGATCCTTGGTATCGCACGGCAGCTCCTCTGGCGTGGCTTTGAGATCGGACGACAACCTCTGTCGGTCGGACGTGTCACTGGATGCGCTCGCCGTGGGTGTGAGATCATCCTCGAAGTAGCTCGATCGTTTATTGTATTCCCGAACGGGGATATCTCGCCTAGGATGATCCTTCGGACCTCTGATACCGGACGAAGGACTCGCGGGTGGTGGCGGCTCCCGCTTCTGGTCAGCCGTATCCAGTCGTATGCGCACGTCCACCGGTGCCAACGGTTCTATCGCGCCGCTTGGACCAGACGGTTCCATGTGCTCGACGCTTTGCGCGAAATCGTCCTCGAATGGACTCTGCGTCTTTTGCACCTGTCGAGTCTTGTGCCTGGCTATTCGCTTGCGGTGCATCGTCTCACTCTTTGAGTCGGGACCCTCGGACCAGTACGGTCGCTCTACCCAGCTATCGTATTCCTGATCGCTACCCCAATAGCTCTCGCGACTCCTAGAACGCTGAGAGGGTCGTAGATACGGATCGGAATCATTGTCGCTGCATTCGGACCTGGAGGCGCCGAATTTGCGTGGTTCTGTGTATACCATATCGCTGTTACGGCCGTCGTTTGCGCTGTTGGGTCTCTTCGGCCAATGTCTCTTCCTACCCGCCGGATTGTATCTGGGCGAGTCGTCGCTCGGACGTTCCGGACCGTACTCTTCGTCCCAGGACGGATAGTCGTGAGGTCTGTCTCTGCTATCGCGATATAGTGAATAGTAGAGTGATTCTCTTAAAGCATAATCGGCGTCTGGAGGCCCTCTTCTACCCCAGAATCTGTTATCTTCCTCCCATCGTCTTCTCTCGTACCTTCTTCTGCTCCATCGATCTTCCTCGTCGTAGCCCATGCTCTCTTGGCTGCTGCCGAAACGATCTTCGTCGTTCCACAGCATCAGCTTTCGCTTACGCTCATCGTCGTAGTACGAACCGTGAACGTCGTGACTCCAATTACACCGCTGTGGCGGCGGCGGCTTCGATCGGCATTTCCAATGCGTTTCGTATTGATCCTCGTCGTCTTTGTAGGGCTGTACTTTCCGATGTGGATACCGCCGCGGACCTTCATCTTCCCATTGACCTTCCTCGTACCAGGGTGACGGGTCGCGCGGACGATGAGCGCCACTCTTTGTCCACGGTGCACCGCGCGATTTCCTGCCCATCCTATCGCGAAAACTGCGGTCCCGCTTGTCGGTATCCTCATAAAACGATCTATCTTCAAAACCGGGTGCATCGAATCGCGGATGCCGGGACCAATATCTACCATCCCCTCGTAACCTGCCGTTGCTCTCCTCGCTCTCCTCCTCGTCCTTCCATTCGTTGTCACTGTCGCCCGAGTGTCGGTAACCGCTGTTTCCTTTGAACGAAATCTCTCTATGGAAATCTTTGCCGTCTGGTGACCATGGCGAAGTACCGCCTATCGATCGCTGTCCCTCGCACGAAGATCTATCGGACGAGCCAAAAACGCCCGTGTCGAACTTGGCCCAATTAGTGTCCTCCTTACTGTCATCCTTGTCCGATCGCGTCGTCTCCCCGAACGGACAAAACATGTCTTCAAAGCCCGAGGACGAAGCCAATGGCTTGGTCTCCTTGGCGCGATGTGTGCCGGTGTTCAACATTTTAATCTCTTCAAAAATGTCCATCGCTACGGCCTTCAAATCTTCCGAATCCTTCTTAATCGAGATATTCGAGCTCGCTAGTGGTGGTAGACTGTCGGAAAACAAATTCAATAATTCTACCTCCGCCAGGCTTCTCGACTGCTGAATTTGTTGCTGAGATTGCACCACCGGCGATGCTCGGGCGGAGCTCAATAGCTCCTCGTCATCCTTCTTGATCGGCACCGGCTCTGGTTCGCCGATGATCTCCCGTAGGGCAGCGTATTTGTCGCTTGATGTGGAGATCGAGGATTTTACCTCTATCGAGGATCTCTCAGCCACAGATGAACCATTCATCTCATCGTTGAAAATATCGGATCCGACTTTATCAGACAAAGTGCCATTGGCGTCGCTCCCTTTTTCGGAATTTTCTGGTCTATCTTCTGCATCCATGATAGTCTGCGTCTTCTCCCTATCGTCGTCGATGTCTATTTCTGTTGGCTGGACCGTAGACGAATCGGATGTGACATCTGCATCTGCAATCACGTCGCTTTCCTTCTCGATTTCTTTGTCTTCGACTTCTATCGATTTTTCTGTTGTTAAATTTGCAAGGGAGCTAGTTATTGTTTCGTCCGATTTCGTTGCGGGCTCTTCTTTCAACAAGTTTTCATTTTTAACTGGTAGCTTGACGGTCAAATTCACCAACGAAGCTATAGAATTCGAAGTACTCTCACTGGTTAGTACATCTGATTGAATTTGAACTTCATCGGAATCTTGTTCGTTTTTATTAAACTCTTCGTTATTCTCAGTTGGCTCTTCGACCTTTTCTTCTTTCTGTTCCATCTGCTCCATTTCCAGTAATTCTCGAAAAACTGCGTACTTGTCATACGTAGGATCCTGTTTTGTTTCCGGTTCGTAATTAGTTTTGAAAGATTCCGAGCATACGAAAGAAGTGGAGTTCGATCCAATCGTCATCTCGAGCGACTTTGATGCCAACGACGACAGCGACGAAGTCACAGGTTTAGGTGGAATTACTGTTTGCTCCTTTATCGATGTTGACATCGACGTTGTCGTTATTGACGGAGTTTCCTCTGCATCAGCGACAGTTTCTTTTGCCGAAAGACTCGCCAAGCATTGCGTGAGTTGCGTCAAAGTCAGACTCGTCAGCTGCTGAACGGTCATGCCAAGACTGGAGGCCAACTCATCCAGATTCGTCCACGATGATGTCAGCTGGCTGAGCGTGATATCCAGCGGTGGTTTCATCTTTTTGGAGTCCGTAACCGGGACTGTACTGCTGGTAGTAAAGGACACAGACGACAACGATGTTGTGGATGATATCATCGTGCTGAAGGAATCCTCGAAGGCGGAGGTAGTGGTCGTCGTAAAGTCCGATCTGCCGGATATTTGCGGAGGCGGACTGAAATTGTCGTCGAACTGATGACCCTTGATATCTCTCGGCGGACTTTTGTTTTTATCCCTAACAATCTTGGTGGGTGACGGCGAGGTTTCACGCTGTGGAAAGTCGTACTGGAAATGTCCTTCCGTGTGTGGCGGTCTAGGCGGTGGCCTCGCGCCTCCTCGAACTCCTTGCTTCTTCGGTGGTAAAGGCGGCGGGTTAATAAGAATATTTCCCGTGCCCCTAGGCGGTGGTTCCGGCACCAGATCCAATTCCGCGCTCGAGCTAGAAAGACGCGAGTTTGCGTCCGATGAACAAGACCGTAGTGGCGATGCCGGTGACTCGTTTGTTATCGAGAAATCCACCGGGAACTGTTTGTTGGACTCCAAAGACTGCGTTTTTCCGGCCGGTAAGTCGATGTCGAAGTCCCTCTTCCGTACTGATTGAAGATACTTCTTCGGACTGGGTAGCTTCACCAACCCCTGTGTTGATTCTGTCGAGTCTCTGTCCATACTACGAAGAATCGAGCTTCCTCCCGAAGCGGTAGTCGATCCTTTAGATAACGTCGATTCCTCCGGTGGCAAACACACCGAGAGAGGCTGATGATGTATCGAGCGAGAGGTTGTCTCTTTTTTCGGCGGTGAGTCGATTCTCTGCTGGGAGGAGGATTGGCTCGCCTCGTTCTCGTCGAATCGATCGAAATTAGCGAAGTTATTGTCCTCGCTGTCCCTCGACGATAATTCATTTTGTGTTTTCGTCGACTCCATGCATTCCGTGCTGGTTGTGATGTTGAAGTTCGTTGGAAAACTATCGCTGGAACTCGTCGATACCAAATCTTTGAGGACTTTTTTCGGTGGATTTTTCAAGTGCTGGAAGAAATCCTTCTTGTCCACGTAAGGCTTAATCAGACCGGTACCCAGGGGATCCAGTTCCGTGAACACATCGATCTGCGGACTTTTTGTTTGACTGTTACGAGGCGTAGTCTCCACTGAGCTCTGCAATACGATATAAATCGCGTGAAATTATTATGGAAATGTATTATTCGCTAAAAAATGGAGAGAAAATTGACACTTACATCTTCCGGATCCTTCTTCGTCGTTGAATTTTTACTCAGACTTGTCATCTCACTGTCGTTGAAAAGATCCTCAGCTTCTTTGTCGAACCAGTGAATCGTGCTCTGTGGTGGTGGCGTTTTACTAACTAACGTTGTCGCCGGACTGGAAGTAGTCGATGCGGGCGGTACTGGTACAGTATGCTGTCTTTCTAAATGTCCTCTCTTGGTCGAGGAGGGTGGCGGTGGCAGAATTGGACGAACAGTGTCCTGCAGCTGCAACAGGTACAGAAAAATAAAACGTCGAATATATAATATTATCAATGAATATCGTTTTTCTTCGCTATGAATATCATGGTAATGATTTGATTCGTTTCTGATAGATAATGAAAAAAATACAGTTTCTCCATTCACACCGATATTAAGATTGCGATGATTGTAATTTCCTTTCTAACGCATTAGATGAAGAAGATATTCGCAAATTCGCAATACCAATCCGCACCTTCATGTTCGCGAAAGAATCACCGAACGGATCGGTCTCGAATAGATCGTCGGTAGACGGTATGGGATTTTCTGGCGTAATTTTGTCCATCTGATGAATGCCCTGCTGCAGCGAATTCAGTTCGAACTGCAGATCTAGCAAATCCGCAATCACACCGCTCTGTGTCTCGTTCTTGCGATCGGCGGTTTTGTCGACCTCGCAGTTAGTCGTGCGAATTCGATGAAACGATGACTCGGTGCCCGCTGCGCCCTGCGACAAATTATCGTAACGCGTCTCTAGCGTTTGTTAATTACGTCTTACTATTATCGGTATTTCTTTTAAAATCCATTTCACCAACGTCGATGAACTCGTACCGTTTGTGTTGCAACCGATTCTTTATTTCTTTCTAAATCGTAATAATACAATATGATAATTACAATATAAACAACGACAAATAATCATCAAATAATTATGATTATAGACATTTATAAAAATTTTAAAGTTAATCATGATCTTTTTTTAACTAGATTTTTTTTAGTTCTATTTAGAATGAGATAAAGAATCAGTTAACATTGACTGATTTTAAATGATATTTAAATTAATGAATTTATGAATAATGATACTTCAGGCACACTATGAAGAAAATGGAAAAGCAGTTAAAAATACGAACAAGAAGAGTCATTAAAGAGAACAATTTAGCTGACATATCATGACTGCAGCAATTATTTCGAGGGATTGGAACTCACCTTGGTGTCGGGTGCCGATTCAACGAAAATACCGCCGGTGTGGAATTTAATCGCATTAATGGCATTCTGCTCTATGTGCTGTTTCGCCAATTCAATCTCTTTCTTCTTTAGTTCGAATACTACTTGGAACAAGTCTCGCATTGCTATCACCACCTGTTAAACAAAATATCTTATTTGTGCCATTTGCACCAAACTTGCAGATGTAAACTCATTTATATATTCGAAATCAGACATATTTGAAGAATTCTTCTTATTTGAGAATATTTCTCGATTTAATTTTTGGAGAAATCATCTTTTTGAGAAACTTAATTTTAAAAATAACAGTAAGATTTTTTAATAACAAATTTTTTTCATTTGTTTTATCATCTTAAAATTTTTTACGTATGTAGCGATCTTTTTGTGTTCCAAGAAAAAAAAAACTTTTTTTTATTTTAAGACTAATTTGAAGCCTCGAGAATTCCCGACGAATCTAAATTAACTTCTTTTTCTTCAGGAATGAAAAATATCAAGGAAACTATCCACGCCCGTTGATCGTAATTTCCGAAACCTTTCTTCGATCGTTCGTTTTATTCTCACTATTCCCTCCTACCCCCTATCAGCGCAACAACCCTCTATTTGCTGCGATTCCACGTCGGTTAAAACCTCCAGCGGCGCATCAAACACGCCGCCGAATATACGGGCGAGGATTACCGGAGTCGTTTACAGGAGGCGAGCGCAGAAATTAAACTTGGAAATTGAATGAAGGCGTAAGGTTGTTGAATTAATTTGCCACCTGTCGCGCGAGCTTCCCGAGCTGATTTCATTTTCGCGGCGATGATCGCCACTATTGAATTGTACGAGTTGAGGGCCCGGCAATTGTGTCAGCGCGCGCACAATCGAGAGCGAAAGTCTTCGTGCTTCATGCCAGAATTAAACATATTCCTCGACTTAACGTAGCTGATTAGTCGCCATGAACTTCTGTTCGCTACTATTATGTCTAATATTCGTCTTGTGGAAAGTTGCTCGCGATCGCAATGTATTATGCGAATAATACTGTAATAGTACTAACTATTTCAAACTTATTTTGCTCAATGAGAGAGAGAGACAAGCGAAAATAAGTGCATGAAACAGAGATTTATTAGGAAAGTATCTTTTCTAATGAATCGACTAGATTTTCGTCGCGTAATAAATTCAATGCAAAGCAGTGTCAAAATTATTATACGCTGTCTCATATTTAATTTATTCATTAAAATTCACATTAAATTATTAGAATTAAATTTTGTATTCATTATGTCCCTAGGATAATAATAACAATACTTTTACGGTTGTTCCTCTCCTAATCGATTGCATTTAAGAACATGCTATTCGCGTGTGATTTTCGATTTTCTCCGACGCAGAAAAAAAGGAAACACTTGAAAGAAGCATTTTCCCGACGCTTAAATCGCGCGGTGCTTGAAGCACAAAAGTGGGATATACCGACGGATTTGAATATCAAGAAGTTGCTCGTCGATCCCTTTGAACGGGGCATACGAAGCGAACCGTGGATAATCCGGCAACAATCTCCCGCGGCGAGAACGTAATGGAGGAACGGGGTGGAGTTGAACGCGGAGCCGTGTAATGCAATTATTTACATACGCATCCGGGATTACGGTCGCCCGAGGTCGATATTGCTTCTCGGATCGGGCAAATATCATTCTAGGCTCCCTGCCCTCCTCCGGCTACACCCCTCTCGATGCCCGGCCGGCTACTCGTTCCCGATAATTGACACACTTTAACCGCGTTTGGCAGCGACGCAGGAACGCGAAATCGTAATCGCTCGTGCGTGTCCCTGATAACTCTCGAGTTCTGCGAAATCAATTCGATGCCCCTCGCGTCCCTTTTGCGTCTTGTGCATTCGAATTAGATTTTCGTATATTTGCCGAGGGCCCGTGATACAGGCTCTTCAAACTGACGTTCAAGTACGCATGAAGAATTCATCGTTACTTATAGAGAACAAGAATCAATCATGGATTACGTCATTTCATTGTGTATTTCGCACATTTTTAGAGGAAATTTTTTGCTGCAATGATATATGTAAAGAAACAATCGTTTGAGACAAATATAAAAAAACGAAAATAGAAAAATTTACCTGACTCGCCGCCTTATCAGTCTTAATGCCGAAGAATCGATGTCCAGTATCCGGTGATCCGAAAATATATCCGAAAGCTCTTGAATCGCTCATATCTTGCGCGATAAATGATATTTTATGTACCGGATGATGATACAGGCAGTCCTGCGAAAGGATGCAATCATAAATTATGTCATAAATCGATCCGCAGTGTTTCCCTACGTGAATAATTTCGTTACTTACCCCCGTCTTTTCGTCCCTCAAACGAAGCCCATCTATGCTGACCTGAACGGCGATTCGTTGCTTGTGCTCACCGGCGGCGCGAATCGCCATCTTCAGCTCAGCCAAGGCCGTCTGGCACATCCGGTCACCGCGTGCTTCCGTCACCTCCAAAATACCGATCAGCTTCGCCTTGAACGACACGCCCTCCCCAAGAAAGCGGGTTGGGTCATTCTTGACTGAAAGCAAAATATATGCAGAATTATTTTAACGCCCTCTTAATTCCTTCGATTGAAAGAATGAAGAAATAACTGGCAATTCATTAGAGAAACGAATAAAAATAATCTTCAATGTTTGCAGCTGTATGAATAATAATTCGTACACGACAAACGATCTATTTCAGTTGCGGTTCAGTTTCTTATTTTTTTTTTTTTTTTATAAACGTAAACAATTAAGATTGCAGAAGGAATTTTTGAACAAAATAGATTCATCAGTGTCTTCAGCTTAATTCGTTGAATGAATTGATAATATTGTTGCGAGTCGACGGTAGAAGCCGATAACAAAACTATAATTTTCCAACTTCTTTTCGTATATTGGCATAAAATCGATCGGTTTGGACTACAGTATCGTATTTATACTTTAATTGTGGAAAGGGACTTTAAATCTGTGCAAAGACAATTAGAAAAATATTTATTTAAAAAATAGTAAAACTTTTGGATCCCCCTAAGGTCTCTCGCCGCGAATCGTTCTCAATCCATTCTGCACGGTGAACCGTCGTGGAAGTAACACGAAAATACGAAAGCACGGGGTGTGCTTGTTGTAACACCACGTGCGGGCCCCGCTCGATTTTGCATGAAGGAGAATCGCTCGGTGCCCAGTAGATCGAATTATCGTATTTGAAGTCGCTGAGGGGAGGCCCTCCAGAAAAGCGATTCCGACAGCGATAGATTCGGACGCATTAAATCGACATCGATCGGTCGTACAACCAATTTGACCGGCGGGACTATAAAATGAAAGAATTCGAGTGCCAGCCGAGAACGATCTCCCGCCGGTGAGGCCCGGCATTAAAATTAATGGTTCGGAAGCCGATAATTGGGTCTATATCTATCCGTAGCCACGATATTATGTGCCATTTGTTGTATTCATTTTGGTAAACGGAAGTGCCAGTCAATATTGCTTCCATTGTATCAAAGTATCCGATAACATTTGATAAATGGAGATTAATACCGGTGATAAATATTTGAAACAATGCGTTACGCCAGTTACACGACTCGTTATAACTTTGCGGTTTTTGGCACAAAAGTGCAATTATATGGCACAAGTTATACTGAATGTAACTAGTTCATGTAGCTTCAAATTACGGTAAATATCAGCGCGAATATAAATAACTGTACATTATGGTTTGAGAATAATTATATTAGTTTTACTACGCAAAATAGTTGACTTTATCAGTGACCGTGTGTGCAAACAAGGGTACGATAAATCTGTTGAAGATCTAAATAATATAGAAAGAGCGTAAAAAAAGAAACGAGAGGTATCGCGACTTTTTTTTTCTCTCAGCAGGCTCTTCGCTGCCCCTACGATTTTAATGATTGGAGGTTGCTATGGCGTTTGTTCGAAGGCACTCGTAGTCTTCGAGTGTAGAACGCCAACTGTCGGCACTCGAGGACTGTATACGTCCGGTACCAATTCAAATTTTCATCTCCTTCTTTCTCTCCTTACTTTTCGCGCCAGATGCGCTCTGCATTGCACTTGCTCCCATGTATTTCAATAATAATTATTATTGTGGCCCGTGAAAAGAGTGCAATAAGATGAAGTAGTCGGACAAAGTACGAATCGACGTGATATTACATTTAATTGTAGATTCTTCTATATTGGTATTTAGTAGTTGATAAGTAGTAGTAATTGTAGTAGTAGTAGTAGTAGTTTTAGTAGTTTTGTATTCTAGATTGGTTAGTAGTTGATTACTTATTTAAAGTATTAAAGCACTGTTATTAGTGTTTTTAATATTAGGTGTTGGAATTAATTCGTAGCGTTTTTAATGAAAGAATGTTATTTATTTCACATGAGCATTAAAAAATACATTAATGAAAGTATTTCCCATCACTTGTAAAACGCTACGAATTAATTCCAACACCTAATAATAAAAATATGTATTCAGTTGCTATTCAATTTAATACTTGCAATATTAAATTTCTCGAAGAGTCGTAATAAGAATTCTCTCGTGTAAATATTACTTAATAAATTAGTTAACAAATTAATTTATTACTTATATTATTAAATTTTTGTCTTTAAGAGTCATCGTTAAAATTCTCTCGCGTAAATATTAAATTGATTATATAGTAATTAATAATTTATTGAGTATTAAAAGCATTAGTTTTTAATACTCAAAATAAGTAATTAATTACTGTATAAGCAGTTTACAATATTATTTTTCTAAGGAGAGAAAGAGAGAGAGAGACAACGAAATCTTCTGTTATCCTATATTTTTCTTTAAAAAAATCTGGTCTCGAAGACACTAGATTTAATAGAAATGAATATCTCCTGAATCTTAATCGAATTTCTTCTAGTTTCTATCGGTTTCGGAAGTCAAGTTATCGGTAAATTGATAAATTCTGTGTATATAGTACATACATAGTACATATTGCGCGGTCTACGATAAGACACGCGACAATACAGCAACCAAACGTATCGGAAAACTTGGTGTATCGTTGTGAAAATATTTTTATCGCGTCGAGACCACTCTTGACATTTTCACAAAAAAAAAAGCTTGGATCGAAGAAATCCGGCTCGTTCAAACTTTACCCGTTTATTTATGGATATTCTGTATGATGTAACTCAAGAAAAAATTATTATATAAAAGAAATAGCAACATGACTATTAGCTATGTGGCAATGAAAAATCTAAGATTCAGAAACAATGAAGAGAAATGATAAATTATTATCATGACTCATCAAGAAATTGTTTATTTACACGGAGTGTATTTGTCTGTAATGACTCGCAGTTCATGCAATTCATTTAGCAACATTTTCCATTTTCTTCTCCAGTTTATAGTTAACACTTCCGTCGTATTACACGAGCATAATTCAAAAACTATCGACCGCTTAGCTTTAAATATATAATGAGGGAGCACGCGCCGATGTATGCCATTTCAAATCAGCGTGCTCGTCGTAAACTTTGTTAGAATATTTCCCAGCTTATTTCCATAACGAGATCTTCTCATTCTTCCCGCAGCATTCTTTTACGATTTCAATTACGCCAATTAAAACGTCTAATCGAATAAAGGGATAAGCACGTTTCCGCGCTGTCTTCTCAAAAGTTCTGCAGTAGTAATCTAGAACACGCGCACGGCACAGACGTCGACATCTCTCGGCGATGCGAGAAGTTGTCTGTTCATTGCTCAGTTGATAAACGCGTTCATCTGGGTGCAAAGGGGGTAAACTTCCGGTTTTATCGTGAGTGAATTCACGACTTGTTTCTTGTGTTCTTGTTTTCGCATCGCGAGACGCATCAATCGTGTCAAATTGCACAGTCAATCGTGAAAATCTCGCACGAGACATGAAAACCCCTCGAATACACGAACACGAGGAAGCCATATTACGGAGCGCTGCTAACCACCCCTAACGGATATACAGGGTGGCACTGGAAGCACCCGTCGACTCGCCACCATCGGGGATGACGGGGAAGACACATAAACTCTTCGGAATCATGAACGATTTACAGAACACGCGAGGGTAAACGAATCCGAGCGAAGAAAAATCTGCTCTCTACTCACACTTGCAAGGACTGTTTTTTTTCCGTAAGGTCTGCATCGGTGGTCCCGTGTAGACGACGACAAGGGAGAGAGAGAGTCCCGAAGAACACGGCACGAAGGGGTCGACGAGAATTTTCTCTCTATCTTTTTCTCCGTCCGTCTGTCATCCGCACCCCCTCTCCTGGTGACCCTGCCTTAAGACGCACCCTCGTACGTCGGCACACGGTCGGGGACACGATACTCAGCACGGACACATGTCGTAGCACGTCGGTCTCCCTCTGTCTCTCTCCTTCTTCCTGTTCCCTCTGTCTCCGCACCCCCTGGTCTTTCCTTCTCTCCCCCTCCCCTCTCTCTCTCTCTCTTTCTCTCGCGTACTCTCCTCTACCGTCTCCTTCTCGCACTATTACCCCCGGCCGGCGTCTCACCCTCCGCGCCGTGTATTTCCCATACGAGAGGAATGCAAGCGGTCGAGAGACGGGCGGCGCGTGTATCACGCGTATTCGCGTACGCGTCGTCGTGCACGCACACACCGCTTACACGCACCACCTAAAATGCGACGACGCACCACCGGTCGGGACTCGACGACCAGGAGC